>JABFOX010002837.1:0-10986 GCA_022817665.1 Axea sp. ZL-2020 | reverse complement strand
CCTTTTTATAAGAATTACGTATTCTTTATACCGTGTTTAAATTGAATGAGTTTACGTCTAAAAACTAACATAAACAATGGATGGTCCTTACTTTAATAAAAGTTATGCAATTTATATTTAATTTAACTTATTATTTTTATGAACTATTAAGAAGAAATAAAACTAAGTATTATATAAATATATTATTATATTAAGTATAAAATATTATACATTATATACATTACATATGTAAAACAATCTATAATTTATTTATTAGAAACATTGATATTTATAAAAGAAACTATCGCTGTGTTTCTTATTTTATTTTCTGAATAATAGAGTTGTTCTTGCTCAGTTGTTAGTTACATCGTATTATAGATTAATAACAAAGAAATAAAAGTTTTATTATTAAATATAATACCTTAATTGCTTTATTTTCAAAGAATTCTCTAATATAAAATATGTATATATATTGTAATATAATAATATGTAATAAAAGTTTTAATTCAACTAATTTTTCTTAGCACATATATTGTTGGCTTTAATTAAAATACAAAAACATTTTTTAATTAAAGTCAAATAAAATATATTAGAGGTAAAATGATCCAAGAATTTCTTGTAAAAATTGCAATATTATTTTCATATGTGAAAAATATAATTAAAAATACTAAATTTATAACAATATTATATGAACATATTTTTAAGAATATCAAAATTGTTTTTACATACAATGCGGATTATATAAAAAAAAAAAATAAAATAAACGGAAATACAAAATATAGAATTTAAAAATATGAAAATATTTTTAATTTTTAAAAGTTTACAATTTTATAAATATAAATATAACCTATTCGTCCATAAGTAAAGAACTGTTTGACGTTTATCATAATTGCGTTTGTTTTCATAAAAATAATGATTAAAACAGATAAAACTTACAACTATAAAACTATGTTTATACAATTTTACTTCATCTTAAAAATGAATTGAATGGAACAAAATACTAGTCGTCATATTTAAATATATCTTTCCTGCATTGAATAATAAAAATGAATCAAACACACATTGCTATTATAATAGTAATAAATTTGTTAATTTGAAATACTTCTTATATTACATTAATTCGTTTTATATACTAAAAATTGAAAAATTATTTTCACTTAAAAATTATTATTATTGGTAGAGTTATGAAATACTTGCAAAACACATATGTTCATTTAAAATTTTATTTAAATCAAATAAAAATTCTGTCTTTTACAATGCAATAAAGGCGCTAAAACTATTATTTCAAAATTTGAACTATTCAGAAATTGAATCTGTTTATGTATATGCAAATTTGTACCCCTAATGAAAATCGTAGATCTCTTCTTACTAAGAGCACACTTAGTATGAAGCACATTTAATATGAAAGTTAGAAACAACGTACATTACTTTTGATTTTATTTGATAAATTATTTTAGAAGTCGCAACAATATATAATAATATATAATGATAAATGTAATTGTTAAATTATACTTACCTAAAAAGAATGAATCTGAAAGTCAGTGAAAATACTGTTTCATACAATATTTTATACGAATAAAAGACACTTGTTTTTATCAGTATATATATCGCTTTTTATAATATAATCTCAACTTAATTATACGGTACTTACTTATTTTTAATTGTATAATACAAAACTTTCCAGACCCGAAACTTCCTTTATAATTTTACTAAAAATAATTCAGTTGCATTTTATTTTGCAAAACGTACATTATTTTTAAAACAATAAATATTTCGAAATAAATTTAATTTTATTCCCAATGTACAAAATTACTCTTTCATATGAAGAAATAATTCGAAGATAAAATTTTAAAACAATATTTCAACATAATCACTGTAGGTATTATAAATTTTCATACAAATATATTATCTAAATATTAAATATATAAATATATTGACTCTTAATTTTTTTAAATTGTATACTCTTACAACTTTTACTTGTATTATTCCGATAATGGTAAATGTTCTATTGCTTAAAGTGTTGTTCCGTTTCGCTTCATCGTGTATGAAATTATCCCTAGCATTAGTAGAGTAAGTTACGCAAAAAAGAATATACTTATTTATAATGTTTCCTCAGAAAACTGAGATTTAATCACAAAATTATTAAATCACTGGTTGATTTAACTATTTCTGTGATATTCAAAGCATACTGAAATTATTTGAAAATTCCATGTACAACGCAATAAGTAAACATAGATTTACAGTGCTATTTCATAATAAATGCGATTCGGAGTAATAAGTTGAGCACGGATTATATTTCGATGGTACATCAAATCGCTGACATTTCCTCTGATCATTGAGAATTTACCAATCTCATAATTAGAGAGTTGAACTAGGCACGTATAATTTTATCTAGAGATGTCTAGGAAATAAACACGTTATATTTTCAAACGTGAAATATTTGAACTTTTACACTTTTGTATGTTGTCAATATTAAATATGAATTTATAGAAGTTTGCAATACATAATTTCTTTACATTTTCATTTTTTAAAAATCATACTGAAGCAAGAGTGTTAAAAATTTATTTAATTTTGAAATTAAATAACTCCAGTTATTTAATTTCCAGAAAGTAGACATACGAAATTTACAATAAAAAAAAAAAAATATATATATATATATAATTGTGGCAGTCTATGATGTGAAACAAGTGTATACATTGTAAACTGCTAATATATATTATGATTGAACATAAAAACGTTAAACATCATTAATAAATATTACAAAATTAACTCAATCATTTTTGCTTATATTAGTTCATATCTTTCTTATAGGTTTTTTATTTCTAAATGCAAATGTTGGTATTGCATAAAAGTATCATTTTACTCTTCGATATTTGTACATGATTATATAATTATGTAATACAAAACCAAATATTAAATCTGGAATTTTTCATTAAATATTTAGTACCTTGTACAATGTGAAATTTCAGTTACGGGTTACAATTTTACATTGGACTGTTCTTATAAAATGTTTATATTATTATTGCACAATTATTATTACACAATTATTAAATTAATTTAATATTTTTAGGTTTATACAGTAATATTTTCAGTTATTATTTATTTTACTTTTCACGCTACAACCTCATTATTATGCTATCTAAATTATTTAACAACCTCAAGCAATTATAAGAGTAATGCCTTGAAAATATTTCTTTAGTTAAAATTACACTTATTTGTAACTATGACTAACGATTTAACATTTTATATTTTCTATTATGATTTATGACGAAATTTAATAAGGAATTTGAAAAACAAAATGAATATTCGATACAGAACATATGACTGCGTTAAAATATCTAATTTCCATCTACTGCACATTCCAGGTGTCATAGCCACTTTTATCTAACTTTTTCAAAAATATTTACACCATTAGAATTATTTTTAATGTATAAATTTTCTACAATTATTCAACATAATTTATTCGGTATTTTGTAATTAAAACAAAATTTGAAATCTTATTTGCAAAATTGTTACATTATTTTCAACAATTTCATAATTAATTTTTTTCCATGTACACTATACCTGATGATAGTAGCTAAATTAAATTAAAATATTCTATTTCTATCTAAGCTTAGTAGCAAATTTTCAGTAATAATAAAGCTAATATGAACTTATTTTATATAACTTAAGTACTCCATGCATATAATTAACAAATTTAATACTAAAATTATTAATCGTGAAATTATTATTAAGTTTATACAGTTTGCTCAATGATCTTGAATGGTGTTTCTTCTACCAGATAAATGTGATATTCTAATAGTAATAAGAAAATCACATAATAGTGTATCGTGGTAAGTTATACAATAACTATGCAGTTTCCATGATCGAGTTATCTCTTATTGCCCATTGGCTAGTATGACGACCTAGAGAAAGGCTGAGCCTTCACCTCACCTTATCTTTCTGTAAATTATAATTAAACACATTCGCCAGCTGTTTCATCGCCGTTGTACACATCGGTTCATACCATGTCCTTGACTTGAATTTCGCATGAAAACTATTATTCGCTTTTACGAAATTTCTACATATACTTCATATTATTTCTGGTGTTCGAAAATCCTTTCAATACTGATTATTTGACAAGATATTCTTTATGTTACAATTATTTTGCTTTATAGTTGTGTTATTTTTATTTTAATCGATCTTATGCGTAGAAAAAATACTTTTTTTAATACTCTTGTAAAATTTTGTTATCGATTTATAGGAATGGTGTTGTACAAAGTAGTTATTCATTGCCTGAGGAATACGATATTTATTGTTTCTACTCATACAAATTATAAATATCGAAAGTTTTGTAATAAAACTTAGTCCTTACAATTGATACCTATTACAAAGTAATCATCTTTTCGATTTTAAAAGTATATTGTTAAAGTTCTGATTAATCGTAATTATTTATACACACAATTTTAGCATATATTTAACAAATAAAATGCAGTTTTCATATTTTTCAAATTTGTCTGTAATGTAAAATTGAACGCGTGTTAAGTACTCCTACATATTATTAGACGTAATGCAAAAAATATATTCTATTTAGTATAATTAAATGTATGATACAAATTTGTATTTATTAAATACGAGTAGAATTGAAATTTCCTTTAAAATATAAACGTTGTAACACTTACAACTACCTCAAAAGATGAAAACTTTATTATTTTATGTAATACTATTAATAAATAACCACATCGAGCTATATAAAATTTAATTTACTGGTAAATTAAACAAAACTTCACGATTTCAAGACACAACTATTCTAAGTCTCTCTCGTCGAATAGCATCTTTATGAGCCTGTGGTACGTAAGGATTCTTTTCTGGATCTAAATTTAAACTGAAACAAAACATAAAAATATAATTCAATAAAAATTTCTTTCTATTAATTAAATGAATGTTAGTAAACAAAATTCATTCAACCAATTTAATAAATTATACTAATAAAATTACATTATCGGTAAATCCAAAATTTGTCATCGAAATCATTATATTATATATCATAAAACAATACATTTTAAATAAACGCATGAGTTTATTTTGATTTCATTTATATAATTGTTTCGAAAAATATCTCACACAAAACATCAAGAACGATTAAATAAGAAATGTTTGGAAAAGAAAATATCAAAATTAAATTAAATAATTAAACGAATGTTTGTAGTGCATAAAAAATCTTCCGCATTCTGTAGCACAATACGAATTAAGATTAATTAAACTAAATAAATACACGAGGAATTTTTCTGAGTGGCTGAGAGAAAATATAAGGCTATTCTACTCGATTTTAAAGACTTTGTTTGGTTGTCAAGTTATTTTATTATTTTCGTATTGGAGTAATTGCAGTCATGAAAAATTAACAGTCAACATAATTTGATGCGGGCAATTAGAGCTATGTTATGTAGTGAATACACAGTGATATTCTTTTTTAACTACCTATCTAATAATTCGTAATTATATTAAAACATTATATCTTCACACCACGATTAGAAAATCGACATATAAGAAAAAATTTGGAGTGTGGGTAGATATTGACAGTTATAGAAGATGTTTATCACTTTCGACTTGGCGAAAACAGGTCAGTTGAATCCCGAAGAAAAATAAATTAAGCAGATGTTTATCAAATATCTGCAATGAATATCTAATACATACCGGATGTCTAAATAGAAAGTTAAGTCTTGCAAAAAGAAGTGTAATTCATTTAAATGTATGATGAAGTAATAATTAAATCAATCATTTATAATTTTCGCAAAATCTGTTGTATTGATTTGAAAATACTATTCATAACGCATTAAAAGAAATAGTACTTCGAACTATAACTTTTGTATACAATGAGTTTTATGTGCTCATGAAAAATTGTTTTAATAAATTCATACTTCATATGAATCAGTAAATTTTAGATTTATTTGATAACTAATTGCTTTTTGTTTTAATATTTAATAAAAAAACATAATATCACTTGTTACGCATTAATATATTTTTTGCTTAATAAAGTAAAATCGTCTTTTCAATTAATGGTAATTTTGAATTTTTAATCAGTTAACAACTGTAATATATTTATAAATAGTATTAATAAGATTTAAATATATTATCTAGTTTATTAATGAATATAAAATAAAAAAATAACATTTGCATCATTTAGAGGAATTTTAGTGTTTAAAATTCTTTCGCAGCATGCTGAAATTTCAAGAAGACTATGCACTTCGCATGTTATTTTAATACATTAGGAAACAGTTATTTGTTACCTATAAAATGCAGGAGCGTCAGCACAGTTCACGTTATACCACCAGTCACATCCAAACTCCTTTTGGTTGAATAAAGTACCATTAGCGCAAAGAAAAGATGCTCCTTGCTCTCCCTCACGACCATCGTGGCACACGTGATACGCCTGCGAAACAACAATTTTCACAATAGTATACGAACGAACAGTTGTATATGAAAATGACTATAATAAACTGTCTCGGTTGTACTCATTAACATTAAGAAAATGTGCTCGAAATAATTCCGCGCGTTGACTTTGATTGTAAACGCGGTTACGAAGAGCTTAAGTGCACGAAACTGATTGCCATGCAAGCGCGCTACTTTAATTACCACAAATCGCTGTGGAAAAAGTCGGAAAAAGGAAGCAAATGACATTCCAATGAAGAAAGTTTTAAGTCAGTAACATTACAACTAGAGTATATGACAATATTATAAAGTTACATCCGCAACAACAAGTTCTTACGTGTATTATTAAATTATTAGTTTTCCAAAATAAAAAGGAAGCATTTGTTCGAACGTACCTTAATTGCTAACACGCCACGCGAAGTTTTAATTACTTGTTTATAATTACAATGTTTAAATAAAAATTAATCGCCCTTGAGACTAAATTAAAATGTACATATATATATTAGAAACACCGAATTATATGCTCGAACTGATTAATATAATGATTATAATGCAGAATAAATGTATCGGCTAAACGATTGTTTCACAAGAATGTAATTTCTGTGATTTAATGAAAGGTATGCCTACAACACGTGGAGGTATAATTTCTTAAACAAACGAACAACGCGTTCGCAGAGTGCAAGTGCGAATAGTTATTATGCGAGCATGTTTATGGCAAATTGCACGTATCTGCAGCAAGCGTAGCATTTTCTTTTTAAGCGTTTGCCAAATCTTAAATCACACACGGAACACTTCGTGGGTGTCTTTCACTGTACCGTTCAACCTGGCGTGGTCTCGACTTGCCTTGAGGCTTCGTAATGCCAAGCCATTCTCTTACATAATCAATTCGCTCCAATTCAGAATAGCCAGCTTTCGACCGCACGATATCTTGCAGTATCACCTCACACGGCATTGTCAACGATTTCATTCTTGCTCGTTATCGCAACGTTTGATCTTTGTTTTGTAGCAGTATTGTAATCCAAGATCACAAGATCGAACCAATAAAAAATCAACACACAATGCAATATCAAATTCGTCACATTTTTCTTAACTGATTTGCAATAAAACAAAAAAGATTTCGGTCCTGGTTAAATCAATAATTTTAATTACATGAATGAAAAAGTTACTGAGAAATACCATTCAACGATATTAAAGTTTTTAATAAATTTATATATCATAGATCATATAATAAATCAAACATTATTAGTACGTTTTGAATTTGTGCCATATTTGATTTTTGTAATATTTTATTTTATTATTAATTTCAATTATAAATGGACATAAAGCATTACAAAGATAATGAGAAGCTGCTCTTATCATTAAAATTATTAGGATTTTAAAATTCAAGTTTTGTTTAAGAAGGATAAACATTGCAATATGTAATTATGAAATTTTAATAAATTGTGATTAGTCCTTCGATATAGGTATGATATAAAAAACAAGCAAGGTTCGTTTAGACTAATTATAAGCCTTTTGTTATTAATTATTAATTATACAATTATTCTCAGGAATCGTTTTAAATGGATATTTTACATTTTAACTTCAACCACATTCTATTTTTAACCGTCAGATTTCATATCGATATAAAAGTAAGAATTTACTTTCATTTTCTTAAGTCAAGAATTATTAACTAAATGCATCCTTTTTTTAAATTAAATTTGTTAATTCTTCAATTTAATTCATTTGTCAGTAAACATGTTTACAGTTGCATTACATTTTATTTCCTCATCGACGTAAATTCATACGGCAAATACATATCTCATATTCGGATATCCAGATACATACTTATCACCAACATATGTTTGCATAATATATTGCAAATTATGCAATACGAAACTAATGCAGGATTTTTAAATACCAAAAAATATAAATAAAGGGCAGATATTTGAAGATTATACCAGTTTAACAAACGATAATCTACTTATCAGAAACTTTCTCTGCTTATTCAAAGCTGAATATAAATAAACATTTTTCTTTCTGCCTTGGAATACACATATTTTTTTCTTATCATTATAGTATTGATTCATCAACTATAAAATCTAGGCGTCAATCTTTCTATTAAATGTCAGTTCATTACAATGAACAATTAATGTTGAATTGAAATTTAATTTATTTCTATTTTTAATAAAAGACCCTAAAAAGCAAAAATTCCATGTACTACAATGGTTTTAAAAACGCTTTATAACATAGGGTATAAAACCAATTGTAACAAAAGTTTAAAATTCTTTGTTATAAGAATAAATATATTTTTTCATGAAGCAAGTTTTAGAAGTGAGTAATAAATTTACTTTTATTATATTTTGGGAATAAAATGATATTTATATGAATATATTAAATTATAATTGTACTACCTGCAGTCTCATATTTGAATATAAATCATCACTAATAATCGAATTCCTATGCGGTATGCATTATTTATTATACAAATGTTTTCTTGCTATTAAAAATTCGTTTATTTCGTAAATATGAATAAAAAAACTTAATGTACTGTATGCGAACGAATTTACGGTAAACTACATGTATCTGCGTCAAACGACATGTTTTTATTTCAATATTCTCTGAAGTAAATCATACACAAAATTAAAATGTTTACAATTTTCACGAATGATATTTTATTTCAAGCTTCCAATAGATAAAATATAATAATTCATCCACTACTATTTAATATAAAATTTTATGTCACAAAAATGTATAAACAACTTTACTTTTATAACTAAATAATAAAAGTAATATCAAATACTCATATTTTAACTGCAGTAAGTAAAGTTCATATTTTTTATTTATCAAATTATTTCTCGTGCATATTTCTATTATTTCATCATTGACAATCAAACTCTACTTTCACACGCCAAGACCTTGATTCATATTTATCATAATTAGTTATGCTCATAGATTATACCAATATGCAAATACAGCATTGTCAATATCTGTTATATTTAACATAAAAACGTGCATTTTTTACACACTGTTAACTTTATTTGCCATTTGTTATTTTAAAAAACTTAGTATAAATTAATCAAACTAGCCTTTCACAACTGCTTGGTAAAAAATAATTTATTAGCTTTAATGGAGTACTAAAGCGTGCAATTCACTCAAATTCGAACTTAATTTTTCACTGGAAATTGGAATACATTATTACTTTATAAAAATAATTACAGCAATTAAGAAATTCGTTGCTGAAAAAATAGATTTAGAGATATTGCATTTCATACATCTAAAAATTTAAATCAATTTGTTCCGAATTATTATACCAACCACTCAGTAATTTGAATATTTATGTTTTACCTGACAGCCTGTTTCGACGTTAGCATACATCCCTGGTAAAGCTGGCACGTAAGCGCACGAGAAACTCGTGTGTGGCACTGTGTGATAGATTGGATAATCGACCCCGGGAATACCTGGTATTTTACTGAAATCCTGCTCGTCCTTTTTTGGTTTACGCTTTACGATAATTGGTGCATTAAGGCGAACTACTGGTTGAAAATTGTGATATTCGTAATTATTCAGCTGACGTTTCTAGCATAAACACATAAAACAAAATATTAATAAGTTTTAATGTTAAACTGTATGTGCTGTTTTATATGAATAATAGTAACCTGATAAGTAGCACTAATAAATTATTTAATTTTCACTAATTGCATATTTCAGTGATACTTTTGATTAATTTATCTGATTCCTTTATCTGATTAATAATTCTTAAATTTTTTACAAAAAAATACATGTTTTTCAACTATACTTTGAACATGTATAAATTTAACCATAATTTTTTAATATCATGTAAGATCAATTCAAATTAACATTAAAATAGTTATACTAATTAAATTTTACATATAATCATAATATTTTACTATGAACCACAAAACATTATTCAATTTATTGATATTTTAAGCAGACAGAAAAACACAACACAATCCAATATAAAACTCATTTATTTAGCTATGCACTTTCATTTAATTATATATCTCCATAAAACTGAATTTGAATGCATCTAATTTCGTGTAATACATAAATAAGTTTTGTCAAATTAATCAATTAATTTAAAATATCCTTCTTAAAAATAAACTTTTCTAAATAAATAACTATTTACATCTAATTGCTTTTTATATTAAACGAAATATCTTTTGAATAAAAATAGAATAATTTATATAATTATTTATAAAATGAGGTATTAAATTTGAATTTTTAAATTGTATCGAAATAAAACTGCTTTTAAAGTACAATGGTATATTAAAGTAAAATTCTATTTAATTTCTTATATTTTTTTATAATTTGTTTTAATTCGTACAATTATTAAACTTACTATATTAATTTTACGTATTTATAAGATCATATATTATTACTTAATACAAGTTATGCGCATAATAATATATAATAAAAAATTGAGTGAACAAAGTTTGAGTTTAAAGAAACTTCGAAAAGAACTGTTCGGAAAAATTTCACATTAAATTAATTTTAATTTAATTAGACTAAAATTCAATTACAATAACTTAGTATAGTTTTTCTCAAATATGGTATTATTAATTTTAACTACTTATAATTAAATTAATGATGAGAAAGTGT
>JABFOX010002836.1:0-10988 GCA_022817665.1 Axea sp. ZL-2020 | reverse complement strand
AAAATATTTTAAACATATATAAATACATTGTTCTATTTATTAGATACATTTTGCTATACTTCATGATAGTTCCTTTTTTATTATTATATATTATAATATGTTTTCATTATTATTATCAGATAATTTATGTCTCATTTTTAGTTAGGTTTATGATTTATTTATAGAATAAATTCACATTTTAACTCGTTACTTCATGCATGAACATGAAAAAGTCATCGATATTCGGTACTCTACAAAACAGATAAAATGTTCTTTTTGAGAATAAATGATTTAATATTAATATTTTTAAAATTTTTTAAAAAATATTATTATTAAAATATTAGAAATGCTATATAAATTATAAAATCTTTCTTACGTATTCTATACTTGAGAAAGATTAACATATTTTATTAATAACTAAAAGTGTTATTAGATTTTTCGTTTATTGTTCATTTTAGAATGATTATATTTAATATATGTTTAATTTTTTGTTATTAAAATTTTCATATATAAATATATATTACTTTGAGTTTCAGAAAATAATGTAACATTAAACAAATTAATTTAATTTGCTTAATATTAAATCTTAAAATAATTAAAGCAATAATTACTTTGTAATTTTTATCTTCAATTTGTACTTCTTGTGATTGTTGATTAACCCAAGTAGCAGGTCTACTGAAACCATTATTTCCTGAATGTTGTTGATCCCATCCTGATATTGTGCTGATTGGTCTTTGTTGCCTTAATTCAGGATCCGTTATATTATCGGATCTTTGACGTTCATAATGTTCATACATTTGTGCAAATTGAAGTTTAAATTCCTCATATGAAACCTATATAAACCAAAAAAGAATACGATAAAAATGTATCACATATTACATATTATTTATTCTCGTATGATATAATTATACACAGTGTAAATAAAATTGAATACGATTAATAGTAAAAACTGATATTAAAAATAATAGAAGTTGCTTTTTTGAGCGTCAGAATTGACTGCTTTTCATAGTACAATTCATATTTGTACTGAAAATAGTTTAGAATTATTAAGCAAAGTATTAAATGAATAAGTTAAATTCTTACTTTCGAATGAACAATGGCCAGAGTATCTACCCAAACGCGCCAGCCACCATACTCGTGTTTGATGGCGTGATGCAGTAGCATCCGAAATAAAGAGTAAACCATGTCGGAAATTTTCTGCTCCTCTGTATTTTTCGGATGGATATAAGCCATTGCTATCAGCCACTCTTGCCACACTGACATCTGTAAAACCGTTCTTCTGTTCTCCCGGTTGTTGTTGCACAATAATGTCATGTCCGAAAGGAATAATTTTTTTACATCCAACAGTTGTTCATTTTGCTTTGATTGTCGGATGAGCGTAGCGACTACTTTAAGAATCACTGTAATACAAAAAATTATGTGACACTCTGTATAAAAACATATGCAAAGACCAACTATTCAAATTTTGAATAAACTCACTTGGATTTTCTAGACGATAATGCGATTCGGGTTCCGGATGTCTCGTATAAAGAATTTGTTGACTAATGTGTTCGGTCATAATCTAAGGAAAATATTCAATTTAAATTCAATGACGTGTGAATTCGTTCTATTATGTAATATCGAATTTTGCATTTAAAAACTGAAATTGTATTTTATTCAAATTTGTTTGTAACATTTACTTTCATAAATGATGAAGTTCAACCGAACTTAATCATTTTTTAAATCGAAGGCTTTACAGTTCAAAAATGTATTATTTATTAAAAATGATTCCATCGCGTATCATTGAATACTTACTTCGTATAAAACATTGTACGTTGGTAGCAATAATGTTTCTTCATTGAGTAGCAATCTTTCAGCAAGTAGAGTGTACAAATTATGTGGACTCATTACGTCGTATTTTCGTCTGTGAAAAAAAAGAAGCAGCGTATGAAATCGCTAAAAATCTACTTTGAATAATCACTTAATTAAGTCGTATTCTAAATGTACTTATGGGTGCTTCGGCTAAGAAAGAATCCCAATAATTTCAAAGCCTGAAGTCTGATCAATTGGCTCTCCGCTGCAAGTAATTTGAAAATCGTTCGTACTCCTTGTTTGGCATCGAATGCTGGCACCATAGAAGACGGGTGCTCGGACATCAGGGATATGAGCATTTGTAACACATCATGTAAATTTTCATCCTGAAATTCAAAATAACAAATCAATTTTAGACAATGAAACAGGAGACAAAAGATTTTTTGATCTTAGTGATTAATTACCTCGTGCATTGTTGTTAAATAATTGAGAATGCTTTGCAGTTCGTCATCCTTGACACCATTTCCTATCATAATTAATTGTTTGAGAAAGAGTAAGATGTAGGATCGTATTGTCAAAATATCTTTGTGTTGGGGTCGAGGGCCATCTGCAAAGTGATAAATTTGAAATAATATCTTGCCTTAATGAAATAATCGAAGAAAGTTTCGTTTGAATTGTCAAAGAGAGCTTTTGTTTTCCACGAATCAAAAGATTTGATTGATTGAACGATCAAATGAAAATTGAAAACAAACTGAAACAACGAAACACTTGCCCAGTCCTTTTGGCGTAATTCCGCTTTTGCAGCGTGGATTAGCGACCCAGTAGTAGTACTTCAAAGTGTGAACCGTTTGCAGCACCGTGGACACTCGTCTCACATTGGAATAAATTTGCGTATCGCTGAGAAACTCGGTGGCAAGGTAGGAATACAGTCGAGTTTGCACCGGCGCCGGCGTGTATATCCATAGAGCGGGATTAAAGAGAACGTGATCCAATAACTGCCATGTCAGGAATGAAAAATAAAACAACTGTATCACGATGGGTCTGCCTGTTCTTCGGACACACCAATCTATCCGACTTTTTTTACTGATCGAATTATGGGACTTGGGACAATTTGTCGAGCATTGGTATTTATTGTTCAAGTTCCTCGCGTATCATTTGCACGTAGATCTAGATTGAATGATTTGAAGTTATGTTTGCCACGCAACAGGGTCAAGTGTTGCGTTATCGATCTAACGCAATCGTGCAGTGTGCAGTGCAAACACGATTCGGTATTGCAACTAATGAAACATTCATTTGACATAACTAAACATTATGACAACCGAGCAAATTTAATCACAAATTGTTGTAATTTACTTTCTTAATTAAGGGGATTCGGGTACTCGATACATTTGCTTGCTCTGTTTTCAATTATGTGAATTCCACATTACAAAAAATGCAAAACACAAAAGTACAATAACATTCGAAATATATACATGTCTGGAAGCTTTTAATCGTTTGGATAATTTACAGATTACTCAATTAACTATATTTAAATTAATATACGCCAATCAGCAATGTCGTTATTTCATATTTTTATGAACCGTAAATTTGATTTTATTATTTAAATAGCTGCAACGATCGAAAAACTTGAATTATTGTTTGCATTATAAATTATATTGTATCAAACATTAATAATGTTTCTTAATACTGTTCATTCGCATGTCATATTTAACACATTTATTTTAATTTAAAAAATGTACCTAACTTTGAAAACAAATTATTTCAAATCTACCCATTACTTGGCTTTTAAATCAATGAACCAAAACGTTATTTTCAATGCCACTATTATTAATTAATATTAACCACTGAAACGAAAACGTATAAAATACAAGAGTTAACGCAAGATAATTAAATGAATAAAACTGATTGAAAATCAACACGCAATAAAATCAGCATGGCGATGGGGTGGAATCGGTGTTGAAATTGAAGCAAGTTCATGCAAGGAAGACAATTCGTTTGACAATGAATGTTTCACCGAGGACAAACGAAACTTTTCAACTCGCTCGATAAACTTTCCAAAACACCAAAGGGGGTATTAAAAAGTTAATGACTTATTTACAGGCTCAAAAATTGATTTTGGTCTGATCAAGTTGACATTAAATTGTTATTCGATGGTTAAATTCGCAAGCACTGGTTATATTTACAGAAGTCAATGTCGTCTGTGAAGTACAAAACAAACTGTGCCTATGGTTACTGTCATCGAAAAGTTTCCAATTCCGATTACGACGACTGTAAATTTTGTGCTCGAATGAATTCACTTGGCATTGCCTGGCGTTATAATCCAGCTTTTTAAGTATCGCAAGAATCTGAAATGATTTTATCGCAGTAGAAGCGGTGAAATGCGTGAGAAAGCGGCTTGAGGAAGAATAAAATTTGATTCACACAGGTCACTGGGTATAAAGCCTAAAGTCGGTAGATTCATGCAGTCCAAAGATTGGAAACTTAAAGTACGCTCATGCTTAATGTTCGGACTTAATAGTGTATGTGCAGCGTATGTTCATAGAGTGCATTTACCGACACAGAAATGTAAAATGAAACTCAGCACGTCGGACAAAAAACGATGATGTTATAATGTGCGCATAGAGCAACAGCAAGAAATGTGCAACTGTTTGTTCAAACTAGACGCAAATAATACATGTTCTTGGGCATATTTATAACGTGGGTGAGTTGAAAATTTTGTTAAACATTATTTGGTTTGTCTTTCAAAATGGTTCTTGCTACATACGTAGTGGTGAAACAGTTGCAGATTAATAAGGCGCTGAAGATTAGTTAGAAACGTTGCGCGTGCAGCAAATAAAAATATTGCACGTAAACATTAATATTCGTTGATTCTTTAAAATTATGTTATTTGCTTCATTTGCATTTACTGTTTAATCGTTATACTTATAACAATCAATGGTAAGAAAATTATCAGTGTATTAATTGAGAAAAGATTAGGAATATTTATTATTCTTTGAACCGAACTGCATAATTTTCCGATTCACATAACACAATTTCCTAAGATTGTCGAAATTAAATATGAATGATGGTGGAATGGAATTTATTGCATTGTATAATTAAAGATTCATTTTACAGTTATTCATAGAATGTATTACATTTCGAAACAGATGCACAGTTTGGTCTGAGAGTAATAAATTTTCATAAAACATTTTTGAATTTATTAGAATACGTAAAATTATTTGATTCTCGACAACCTGGTTTTAATCAGATAGTAATTATAATTATTGGTGGGATTTTGAAGTATACTTGTTATTTGAATATAGCTTTATAATTTAAAATGAGTAAAAATAATTTAATACGACATATGTTATTACGTAAGATTACTATTTTATATAAATACGCGATAAAAAAGTTATTTATATAGATGGTGGTATTTTATTTATGCAACGTATTGTGCTGATCAATGCAAACTTGTTAAATCTTTGGACAGCGTTAAATAATTCATATCATCTGAACAATAATAACTGAAATAATCATAAAATATATAAATAATAAATCAGACCACGAATTATTTTATCTTTCAAAATCCCTTATACCATACTCATGTCAAGCTGTACAATTAAAATCTGTTGAAACACCAGGTAAATTGAAATGAAAGAAATACATATTTAGAAATAGTTTAATTTAAATAATATATCTTTATGAAGTTTTATATTTAAATGTATTTTTATCATTTAAAATGATCCTATTTTATTAAAATTCTTTAAGCAGTATTCATCTTTTAAACACGGTTTCTAAAGTATTAAAAACATTGTGATTTAAAATAAAATATAATATTATACATTTACAATTACACGAAACGTAACAGCAATTTGTAAAGTTTAATAATAATATTTCAATAACGAAAACTGTATAAAAATCAAATAAAGCGAAATTAAATTGCTCTTTCGTTCAAATGTGATAAAGTATACCTGTTTAAGTAGCAGGTCGCTGTTCGCACTTAAACATGTAACAAGATGTTTCGTGAGTTCCAGAAATGAGGCGAGAACTTCAGTCGTGAGATGATCCCGACTCGCTCTTTGGAGCATGTAGCTTATCACCAAAAACCCCCGGTTTTGTACCATGTGTTGTTGAACCGTTTGCGAGCTCTCCACGAGGTCGCAAATAAAGCCTAATAATTTCGAACTACAACCAACAAAAGGCAGTAATAGCGTACTCAACAAAATTTTAACAGATTTATATATTAGATTATAAATCAACTTACCATAACGTTGGGTCACGCTTTATGTCAGTCGGCGCTATACAATCGTAAGGCATGTCTAATTGCGAGAACAATGGAAAAAGCACTTGAATTCCACCGATTGAATTTAACGTACTATGTATTGAATGAGTTATAACTGCTTTGACATCCTAAAATAATGTTCGAATTAATTAATTGCAATTCATATTTTGTATTTTCATTCGCGCTTTTGCATTTTAACATTCTTTGTATTTTAAAATAATCGCATGATTTTAATTTCACTTAATTTGTTGCGAAAGATAAATCATTGCGAGTTAATAAAATATAACGTATATAAGATAGTTCTGAAAAATGACAAATTAAACGCGCATTCAGTACCTGAAGCATAAGAGCATGTGGCGTATGTACAAAATAAGAAACGTTTCCTTTTGGCGCACTCTGTAGACACAGCTGCGAGTCCGTCGCTACTGGATTGTACATGAACACAATTGCATTGGACAACTTTCCGTCGTAAAGCACCTAAAGTGCAAAAATAATATTAAACGTCAAAGAAGTAATAAAATGAATTACTACAAAAATTTTCATATGCTAAAAAAAGGAAAGAAAAAAGAAAGAAAGAGGTACAAAATGTTGACACACAAAACTACAGTTCAAACATTCATAAATTACGGACCAGTAGTGAAAAAGGAATACAAAATATGTACACATTACCCAGCGAAGCTACGCATCGAGACGCATAAATAATTGTTTTTAACGTGAAATAAAAAGCAACCAAAACTGTACGAACAACTGTTGAAACATGCGCAATAAAAAGATATTAAACATAATATCCACTACATTAAATGAGATAACTGATGTACATCGAAAAGGAAATGAATCAACAATGCAATCATTTCAATGATAACAATAAAATTAAATGCGCAGAATAAAGGGTAATCTATCAGCGAAATAAAATGTTTGACGTTACCAATTCACATGGAATAAAATATTTTGCAAGCCGAATATCTGATCGTTGGTTTTGTTTGTTTTGCTGAAATATTTTTTATTTTTTTGTTTTTTATATAGGGGAAAAGTTACCTCAAATGATTGGGTGCGCAATGTCGCAAAGGATTAATGAAAATTAATTAATTCGGAAATTGCCTCCGTTGGTAAACAAAATCTAGTATTGGCATTAAAATGATAAATAAACGAAAAGAAATTTCCATCCGATTATTTTGGGCGATGGAATGTTTATGTGTATTAACAAACAAAAAAAGAAAACATATAATATCAATAATTTTATACAGTTTTTTTTTTGTTTCTCATTATCCAAATTTCTAGATTTTGTTAATTTTTCTCGTTTGTTTGGCAGCTATTGTCTCGTTTGTAATGGCAACTGTTAAAAGTTGCCATTAAAATGAAAATACCGGAAGCTCTTTTTCAACATCGGCAGTCCCTTAAAAAAGCAAATAAAAAATAAGGAGGAACGAAATAAAATGCTTACAGAATTCATACTTTGGTCCGCCATGCTCGTGAGCTCCTGCTCATCACTCACCCTTTTGTGATTGTCGGGCAAATTCAGGTAACATTCATTGTCGAACCGGAACTGACTCTGCAAATTTAATACATTATATATAACAATTTAATTACTTAATTGGATAATGCGTTTGAAATACATCAATTATGATCGATTTAACGTTGCCATTTTATTACCTTGTATCCAGGACCCAATCTGTGCATCGCACAAATTTGATGCGTGGTCAGTGCCTCGCTAAAAAGATATATAGCGCTCATCTGACCACAGAAAACGCGCTCTTCATCCAATTCCGGAGTAGCTCCGATGTAACATTTGTCAAATGGCTTCGGATATCGTAAAATTGTAATATCATTTCATCCATTTCAGGAATGTTAAATAAAAGCAAAAAATAAAATTTGATGTAATGCGCATACGTATTAAGTAGAATTGAAAATATTTGTATAGTTAATAAAATAGAAATTATTCAATTTTTTAAAGTTTTTATTTCCGTTATTTTCTTAGGAAAAAATTATCCTTTATGATTGAAATAAATGATAAAATAATTCAATTTGGAGTGCATATACGAAGTAAATTTTTGTTACGATGAAAACAAGAGAAGTGTCTTAGAAAAGAAGTTACCAAATTAATATAAAATAAATAATTTTGATTAAATGAACGATAATTAATTATGTTTATTAATAACATACAGTTGAGTTGTAGATATTCGGTTTCATAACATTTGAAGTTGTGATTTTAAAAGTAAGAAATGGATTCAGTTAATTACAAATGTTAATTAATTGAAACAAGCTTTATAACGAATAAAAAATATTGAAAACCTTACTGCTTAACCAATAATTAGAAAATAACGTTTTTTGTCATTGTACATTTTAATTGCAAGTTTGGATAATGTAAACTGCAAACACGAAGTTTAAATTAATCGTTACGATTGTATATTATATTTACAGTTTCATACTTTATATGGATTATAGTTACAGAAAAATCGTCTGTTTTCTACATTTTTAATGACTTCAGTATTCGAAATGATTAATGTTTAAAATAAATTAACATCAGACATAGTTATTTATATATTAACATAAATATGTACAAGTACATAACAATAAAAGCAAATTTAAGAAACATTTCATTAAAAAACTGTTTAATAAAACGTACAATATTTGTTGATTCAATACTTTTCAATATTTTGTACTGGTTTTTATTGAAATATATTGATTCTCATGAAATGTAATATAAACCAATTTGAGTATTTTTGATTCATATTTTTTTAAACTGTAAATTAACCATCATTAGTGAAATATGATTATTAAAATCCATAGTACGGCTGACTAAATCTTTCTCTCATTTTATTGCAATTTATTCAATTTCAGATTTAAATTGAAACTTTTTGTTTTTTATCTAATTACTTTAAATATAGTGTTATTATTATCAAAATCGTGACACATTTATTACAAGTATATTTTAATTGGAATAATTTAAAAAGTAATGATTATATAGTTTATACACATATTGTTTATAATTATAACAAGTAAAAATTTCACAAGTTCAGTAGTAACAATATAATACCATCATCAAGTATTATTTCCATTAGAATAAATCATAAACTCATGAAAAGTGTTAAAAATTAACATTTATCTTTTAATATAAAGACAGAAAACTTTTGGATATAAAAACGACTGTAAAAAATTGAACAAATTATACATAAAATTACAATTCTTGTTAGTTTAATTTGCAATCACCATACGTGAAGTTTACTTATTATATTTTTTATGTGAGACACCTTTATGCCTTTGAAATATAAATTAAATTGTAATTTCTTTTACCTCAGTGCATGCCATATTTAACAAAATAATTTTGTACAATTACAATAAATAATAATACAGAAAATGAAACTCACATCATTCGTAGAAACGAACCAAGCCATTTCTGTACTAGAAGCTAGTTGGCCATTGACTAGACACTTGATTTCGCTCTTCGTCCACCTATTATATATGTACACTATCGCAATCATGTACCACTGCAAAAGAGAAAAATTAACATCTCAATACTTAATTGTTTAACAATTATTTTGCGACACGAAATAAATATTAAAATACTTTTCACGACGTGAAAGGGATTCCTCTCTAAAATTCAAGTAACACGTTTCATTGGACGCCCGAAAATATGCCAATTCCACCGCGTAAAATGATGAAAAAATGTTCACGGAACACAGGTTTCACAAAATTACGGTTATTTTCAGTCGCAAAGTGTTCTTAAGATAAAAGTTCCCAAAGTAATGCATTGTGCGAAAATTCTCATCCATGCGTCGAATTTCGACTAAAGAGTCCTTCGTACTGCGAGGTGCAATTGTTTTGGAGAAGCAAAGTTGAATGAGCATTAAGTTACTTCGGCGCGTTTTATTCCAACGAGTTTCACAAATTCTACGATAAAAGTTCAAATGCGTTTAAAAGTCGATTGTTCCCCAAATGTACCAGGTTTTATAATGACGGATTATGTGAATCATCAGTTTTAAATCATTTTACGGATTTAAAGCGTTGCTTCGACCACGGTTTCGTCGCGAGTTTAACGAGAGCAAATTATTTTTGCTGAGGAGTAAGTAAACCGATGTGTACAATTCGTTGCGTAATTCAGACCAGGTTTGTTGCAGTTTTTGCGAAGATCGCTTGACATTTTTTTGAACGCTGAAATAGCAGAAATGTTGCGCTTCAGTTTTGAAACGACACATTTTACATTATATTTAAACATTGTTACGAAGCGTTTCAGTTTTCTTTACGTGCAATATGAAAAGCTCTTAAGTGATGCACGTAGTTTAAATCCACGTTGTATTTGTAAAATTGTTCTCATTTGAAATAAAATATGAAATAAAGATTATGAAAATAAACGCAAAAAAAGGAAGAAGAGATTAGTTCGGATTAAATTTGATATTTCACCAAATTAGTGTTTCATTTAATATTTTTTGTGCGTTTGAATGTACAATTCCGTACAAAAAATGTTCCGGGCGATTTTATTTCAAATACGCTTTCATCTTGTTTGCAATTAATAAAAGTAATTAATTACTGTTACATTTTATATTCGTACACAACGGCGAGACAAGCGTGACAGTGGAAAAGACTTTTTGCGAGTGCAACTTGTAATTTCAATTTTTTTTGGCTATACATTTTGTTTTAAAAACATCTCTATTTTATAAAAGGGGACTGTAATTTTTATACACATCAATTTTTTTATCACGAGACTGTAATATGAGATAGATATTAAAAACTTGGGTAATTATAACTTTTAGACATGAATATTAATGAAAATGTTCATAAATTATTTTGAAACGTTTCAGTACAATTTCAGAGAATATTAGTTAACGAATTATCTGTACACCTCAAATGTTTATATGATTGCTTACGATATACCTAAATATCAGATACATAAACATTTAATTAAATTTCACACAACGTTACATCAAATTGACATATTTATGCATTTATTTTCAATAGAGTA
>JABFOX010002835.1:0-10989 GCA_022817665.1 Axea sp. ZL-2020 | reverse complement strand
GGACCACAATAGACAATATATAATTCAATAAAATATTTATTCATTATAAGAAAATCGTGTTACATTTTCATAAAAAAACGAAATTACTTTCCAAACAACCCAATATTCATGTACCTTTTTATTTCCTATTCTTTGCTAGGAATAAGAAATATAGTTAATGATATTGAATCCACTGAAAACCTTAAGTTATATTTAAGGATATAATATTACATTATAATCAGAGTTTTTAATTTTACTTCGAAAATTATAAGACATCACCATTGTGGAGTGTAAATAAAAATACTTAAGTTTTGTTATTTTCTAGGATTGCATTTCATCAAGAATTGTTTTTGTGTAATGTTATAGCACCAGTTTCATGATGAATTTTACAGTAATTTTATGAATGCAATTTAGCCAAGTGAGCAAAGTTTGATACTTATAGTTTTGAAATTTAATATTCAAATGCAACTTGACTCTTTATTTTTTATGAATTATTGAAAAAAAAAAAAAAATTAAATTAGTATACATACATTAAATATATACTAATACTAATGTATAAATTAGTATACATTTTAGTTTCATTTTTTTGTGTTGTTTTTGTAGATGTAATTTAGTTACATTATTACTTTACTTCTATATTTAAATTTCGTTGTGTATATTTGTTATTATATTTAAAAATATATTGTATAATATAAAACAAAATATTTTATATTATATAATACAAAGGTATAGTTAATGCTATATAACGTAATATTTATTTAAATAGAATTTTTCCGATTTTCAAACATCGATATAAATATCGACAATAGAGGTTTGTTAAATTAGTAATTAATTTTGCTTTAATTCGTTATTTTATACATATATACTCATTTATACATTTTATACAATACGTACGTATTGTTTGATACGTAATATCTTTATGATCTTGACAAAAAATACTATAGAACAACGTGCCAATAAATTTAGTATTCCTTCTCGTACAGAATTTATTACTGAGCTTCGGAAACCGTCCATATTAAGAGCATTATCTTCATTCATAAAACTAAAAAATTTTTAACTTTGACTGTAATTTGGCACAATAATAATACTTTTGTTTATTAGGTATATTTAGGTAAAATTCAGACATTAATTAAACTGTTTAACTTTTTTGTCTCTGTCTTTTATCTCTGCTTTGTTACATTACCTACGGCGTTAAAAAATTTTCGTTTAGGTTAACCAAAAACTTCAAAGCAGAAGAAACATCATACATGAGTTATTCCACGTTAAAAGATTCTTTTGCTTGTGAATTTGCATAAATATTCGTTTTACAAACTCGTATAATATTCATATGATAAAATATGGAGCATGATCGATTTCCTTTATTGCATATGATGCAAGTAATGATAAACAGAAGATATTACTTTTCTTTCAAGTAATAATATTCCTGTTTTCTTTTTGGCCTAACATTATTCTTAATTTATCTACTTGTTTTTATATGGTTTGAGGTATTGAATACAAATTCGAAGTTCGAGATATTTTCTATGAGAAACACGATTTGGTAACCATTGCTGCGATGAATTCACCTCAGAGAAATTTCGTTATAAATATAAATGTGCATGTTTGTCGTTAAACGTGGGATTATTTAACAAATTTTGAAAATATTTTTTAAATAAGTTTCAATTTACATCACATTAAGTGGAATGTTTTGTGATACTATTATTTAACAAATATATAATAATTTAAGTCTAATAAGTAAAACATTTAATCAATGTGTAAAGAATAATTAAATAAAGAACAAGTCAAAATAATTAATATAGAAAAGTTTCTCACTCCCTTTATTTCCATATTCTATATAAATTTCAACGTAGATTAAAGTACATATTTTATATTAATTATTTTGATACATTTCCAATATTTCTTTTTTCCAATAAAAATCATTTTTATAAACATATAATTTGATGTTTTGATAATTGTCATATTTCAACTGAAATAATATTGTCAACAAAAACGCTCTTCAATAATGAACTTTTCCCCCAAGTTGTTATATTTATAAAAAAAATAATATTAGTAATTGAAAAATATACTTAATGACATAAATCAATGTAGTATTTGTCGATTTTTGTTTCAATGTGATTGTGACTTTTTTTAAAATGTATTTGAAATAAAATTTATATTAAGATTAGAAAGAATTTTATTTTGTTTGTGCTAAAAAAAGTTTATGCATCTTTTGTGAAGATCTAATGGAACAAATGTATATTATCAAACATTTTAACGTAATAATAAAGTTATCTCGAGACATTGCAATAAAACAAAAATGAGATAACCCCTTAGTTATCTTAATTGAAAATGATCAATTGAACAAAGGTAGTTGTTTTAATGAGTTACAATGCGGGCAGATAATCAATTTCAAACTAGGTTTTAACAGCAAATGAAGTTCTCCGTTTGAAAACTGAATCGAATTACCATTTACAGAAATATATTTTAGATTCTATAAAATTGATAGAATTTAACACATTTATTTCGTCTCCTTAAATATGTAAAAATGTTATCTCAGATATTACTTTCTGAAAAGAGAAAGAGAAAAAAATAACATATTAAATATCTTTCGTAAATTGCTACGATTTTTCGTCCATTTCATTACGACAAGGTTAACAAAAGTGCATGTATAAAATATTGAATACATGCATTTAATACTTACAATACTATATGTGCAATGAATGTCCGGGTATTTTTTCTTAATACATAAATATTTATATGTTACATAAGTTAATATATGAAAAACAGAATTTACTAAATGTTGAAATTTATTTTTTCTGATATATTTTCTTGAACATATTGCATAATTTGATTGAATATAAATTAACTTAATAAGTAACAATTAAATTTATTATAAAACAGAAATTAAGCAATCTACATTAATGATAAACTCTGTAAATGAAATTATTTACGAGTCATTTCTAAATTAGTTATTGAATATGTCAAAGAATTTTAACTTGCAATTATTAATTGAAAATTAAACATCATAACCTTTAATTTTGTGATTGTTTAGTGTAATTTGTGTTTAATTAGTTAAAATATTCCACTATGAAATATAAATTGTTTCAAGGTCATAATATTTGAAAACGTATATGAAAGTTATAAATAATGAACATTAAAATTAAGAAAACGAGAGACTTTTTTAAAAGCTTTTTTGAATAATTTAAACATCGACAGCGATATGCTATATATCTATAAAATAAGAATGAAATATTTATTATAACTTTGTTTCCGGTGTTTCTATTATCTTAACATTTCAAAATGGAATAATTAATATGCAGATATGCATACCGCAAAATTTGGTTATCTGTACTAAGCCACAGTATGCTGCATGTAATCATCTTGAGATTTTCATGTAATCACAGTTGAATTTCACTTAAACATAAGTTCTCTTAATATTTATTTCAATATTAACCCTTCCAGCTATAAATGTATCAAAAATACAAAAAACATTTTTAATTAATTATTTCACACCGTTATATACAAGCCATCTTCACAAAAGTATACATTAAAAAATGTTTCTCATAATTAAGATTTCATTGATGTGAAAAAAGCTCGGAATCAAGAAAAAGGACTATGTCGTATATGGATTAAATTAAATCTAATAAAAATAGCAGTTATTGAGTCTGAATCCGAGAAAATTAAAAAAGAAATCTTTCTCGGTTTCTTTGAAATTTGAAACAAATCCGTGACCTTTTACTTCTGCGCTTTTTATTTTGATAATCCTCTTTCTTATTGTCATAAAATTCAATTCAAATTTGTATCGCATGCTAAGAGTCTTCTGCAACCGCAAGATATTGTAGATCATCGGAACGATGATTCGCAGAAAAAATATCACGATGAAGTGACTAAGAATAAGATTCGTTTAAGGAATGCGTAATATTCCATTTATTTTCAGTGTGGTTATATTACTACTTCATATCAAAATAGACTTAACATTATGACTCAGGAAGCAATTGAGAAGTCGGATCTAAAGGACATGAGTTAATGAAAAAAGTATGCCTGACCCTCATGACAGTTTTAATTTCATCTTAATGAAGTACAAAATTTAACAATAAAATTACTAATTTTTTGTACAAACAAATTACAAAATTTTTGTAATGATAAAAAATACAAAATATATTTAAATTACGATATGTAAATAATTTAGATTAAGAGACATTGAAAAATTAAGTTTATATATTTTAATTAAAATAATGCGATTGACTATGAACGCGGCATAATAAAATTAACATCTTATTTTTGAGATCAATCAGTTTAAATTGATTAATTCTAAATATAAATATAGTAAAATATTTATTATCGAATTCTTATAATTTCTAAATGGAAAGCAGTGCATTCGTATTATCATAAATCTCCTTTCACATCAGAAGACATCTTTTTCAGAGTTTCGCATTTAATCTTCGGTGAACGCAACACCAAATTTTTAGTTATTTGCACTAGTGGAATGTTATCATATTTCATTTGCATGGATCGTAATAAAAATAAAGATCGAAACTAAAAAAAAATTATCTTATGTTATTGATTTTCCAATTACTGTGACATTAAAAAATTTACAAACGATAGAAATATTAATAAAGTCATACAATGCAGTTTTTGCTTACAAATTTCATTTCTACGAATAATTTGTCAAATTTTGAATTGAATTCTTATTTTAAAATATTCAACAATAAATAATAATGTTTGACAATCCTTTTAAAACAAGAGGATTCTTCTTATTCGAAAACAAAATTTTTTTCTATAAGAAAGAGTTTTTATTATTTTTAGAAAATTGTTTTTCGAGATTAAAAGCGAATAATTTAAGAAATAATTAATTTGACAATGTTAAGATATACATCAATAATGTACTTTAAAAGCTACATTAATCAACAAACAAGTTGGTATTAAACTTGGTAAGAAATTATTTCATAAACAATGCAATGTTTTTAGTCAGTCGAGCTATTAAAAATGGTTTGTTTCTTTATTTCATTTTTGATTCTCTTTTTTCATTTTTACTTTAAAAAAGCATCAACTTTCAGAAACAATTACTTTTACAAAATAAGTGGATGTTGAAGTATAATATTTATATTTTTATTTCTGCGTTTCTAATCTTTTATTCGACGCTTTTACTAAGACATGTCATTCTGTTGAATGTTTATTCTATTTTTGTATAATAACGATTATTTAATAAAGAATAATTTGTTATAAAAGATTTAGAAATAAAAAGGTACATTTTATTTTCTTTCAAATACGAAGTAATCAATATTAGAAAACAATAAATTTTTGACATTTCTGAAGAGTAGATTGTTCATAAGTAGAATAAGAACTACATTCTGAATTTAGAATGTAGTTCATATGACCCAGTGAATCATCGTCGAAGCGAAAGGAAGAGTACTCAGAGGATCAAGACGTTGAGAAGGATGACATTATAGAGCCTTCGGCCTAACGAAAGAGTGAAACACGTAGTGTAAGTATGCAGTTAAGAGCTGAAGCTGACGCAGCTTTACGTGCTGGCATATAATGGTTCTTGTCTTGTTAAAATCGCGTTCTCTAAGCTCTGCGCAAAGCACTGAATGCTGCCACTGAAATCAATCCGCTTAGAGGTAATTCATCCTTCCCATGTGCTATAGTCGTTTCGTCTCTTCTATTCGCACGTTAATGCTTTTGAATTCAAACATATGTCAGTCTAAACACTGATGTTTATAATTCAACCTATTGTCATTTATTCTAATGGTATTGCATAATTGTTAAATGCCCTTCCAACACTGGTAAATTGTATTAAAAGAAAATAATGATAAATTTTTGGATTTAATTATTTTTATTGCTGTGTGTCAACATAAAATTGATAATAAATTCTTGGATTTACGAATCGATATTAAACCAAATTAATTTCAATCTCGGCGGAAGATTGACTTTGTAATTCAATTTACCATGAAAATTATATACAAAATAAATAGATGAGTACTTCATTCACCGTGAAATATAGTCCGAATGAAATTTTAATTGCTTCGCAAACTACTTTTTACGATTCAATCACACAATCTTGCTAAAGTGTTATAAATTTGCTACATAATCCGATTACGGCTTATATTCATCTCGAAGACTGCAAATTTAATAAACACAGCGACAAGATCAAAATGACATCTCTTTCAATTGAATTCAAAGTTCCGTAGCCTTCGTCAAGTCGACAGCAATACTACGTTAACCATTAAAGGCAATATTTCGATGTGATATGTCATATCGTACCTCATGCGAATCACAAATGAATTCGACGAGTCAAGCGTAGTAATAACATTTCTATGAGTACTTTTTGCTTTTAAACTTCGTTCTTACTAACATAATGCTAAAATCTACTGCAATAACTCATCAAAATATGAAAACAGAATAACTGTACGTTATTTTGATCCTTTAAAGTTGGTACTTAATGAACAATTGTGAGCATAAAATGAAGACTATCAGGATTTTAATTAACTGCGAAATAATACAAATTCAAAATCAAAGATCAATATTAATAACATATTATAAAATAAATTACACAAATAATACGGAAAAGTATATTTAGTTATAAAATTCAAATTTATTTAAAATAAACGATATCAAAATTATTTATTTATATCTGAGTTCAATCAGTGTACATTTTTTAACTTTAAATGTAAATTTAGTTTTGATTATTTTTAAAAATTACAAATATTGATTTTAAATTTAATGCATAATATTTTTTTTTCCTAGTAATATCATTTTTCTTAAATTTTCTTAATAATGTATAATGCTATACATTTGTTATATGTATAATGATATACAAATGTCCTTTGTGATAATAAGTAACGAAAATATTTGCAGTTTAAATTAAGATTAAAATCAATGTTTGTATTGTCAAATTTGTACAGATACAGTTTCTTTTGGCAAGCATTGCACAAACATTCTGAGAGGTATAATGTTCGTATAAAATAAGAAAGAATGTTAGCAATATTAATATAAAACATAAATCATGAATAATCGTCTCCTTATTTAGTCTTTTTTTTTAATTTTTTGGGTTTATGTATTTAACTTCCATTTTATGAATATTAAAAATATTTTTAAGTTATTTTTGAGAATAAATACTGAAAAAACTCTATACTGAATTTGAAAATTATATCATTCAATAATATTATGCTTCAAGATAATATTAATGAATTTTTAAATGTTTTTAGATAAATACATTTTCAATTTAAAAGTTTGACTGCTAAATTTAAAATACTTAAAAGACAATATTCACGTTTTTTGAAATTTATTAATAATTGTAAATAAATTTCTTCTAATATTAATACAACCTGCTTTTATTTATGTATTTGTAACAAAACTGTATACACGTGTAATTATATGTTATATCATAATAAAGTAAATTTTTATTCATTACACAATAGAAACACAAATTAATTCTATAAATTTGTTTTATATCAAAATTGATATAAATAAACATAGCTGATGTATAATGAACAAATCATTAATTAAAACCTTATTAATGAATTTTGCGTTTTTCAAAATTTAACTTTAAGATAGTAGAAACAATCTAAAACAAAAAAACGTGTTATAGCGTGCCAATAAGTCACCGTATGTTAACATTCATTGCACGTGTTAGTAAGTCAATGCCTTTTAGTCTACTCAGCTGTTGTGTCGAGTTCCTCTCATTATCGTGTGCGATTCATTTAACAAACTAGTCTACTGATCGGGCATACACAAGGAAAGGTAAAGCAAATTCATGAAAAATAGCGGGGTACTGATAACTAACTTTATTCAAATTAACTTTTGAATTTACAAAGTATTTCTCGGGAATGACAACTTTTTGAGACAATAGATATCGATCGATTAGTGAGTGTCTACATATAAATTATGATTTATAATACAGTTAGAATTAGATACAATTCTATGTTTTATTCTATTGAAGTAAGCAGTGAAATTTTGCTCTACGTAAAATAGTCGCTACATTCAGATTGGTATAATTTATTTTTATTATTTAGTTAAATAAAATCAATGCTAAATTTTGTTTTACAGTATGTGCTTTTCTTTAAAGTTTCATTTAATAGTAAATAAATGAATATAGTTGTACAATGGAAACCCATATTTAATTTTATTCGGTTCATGGAATCAGTAAAATCACTCGACATGTATCCTTCAAAAAAAATTTATTTACTTTATAAATAATGTTATATAGATTTAAAATTTAAAGATCATTTACATTCAAGAAATTAATAATTGATACATAATTGAATTTCAATATATTCATAATAATATGTATTAATGAATTTGTTGTAACGTCAAAAATTACATTCGGTAACATTTACCAACAAATTTTTTATTACAAAATTCACTTCAGACCATGATAGAATAAAGTTTTTATTTACTACATCAAATTTTATAACCACTTAAATATAATAAAATACATAAAATGCACATTATAAAGATTATTATGTAAACTGTATATAATGCAAATATTATTTCAAATGTAATAAATTGTTATTTGATTTGTAGTTATAATTATATTATAATTATGTATATCACTATTTTTTGCATAATTATAATCACATTTATCGGAATTCCCTTAATCGATTAAAAGAATAATACAATTTATTTAAGAGAAAATTGTAATGTAAAACCAAATATATATTAATAAGAATTAATGTGTATGTATTATGTAATATTTTTTTATAATTTATCCGATCACGAAGTAGAAAAAGTAATCAACAAGTAGAGAATGTTTTTATTCCACACATTTTCTTAAAAAAAGTCTCATCATACGAGGTTTGTTAGATATTTTATTTGCTTTTTTTCTTACATTATATAAATTATGTATATTGAATACATAAAATTATATAATTTCTTAAATTTGATAAATATGATAAAATGTTTCAAGACGCATATGAAGGAAAAACAAACAATCGTTTACTTTTTGATGATTTTAATGTAATAAAAAAATATTGTACATTTGTGGAAAAAGAATGATTACATATATAATTTTATTAATAACGTAAAATGATGATAATTATTTAATAGTAATTATTCTGTAATGTTGTCTTTTATGAGAGATAAATTACATTAATTAATTTAAGAAAATAATCATAATAGAAATAATAATTACGATACTGCTAACTTTATAGAATTTATTAATTACATTGATTGATATTGGCTCGGTAAAGGTATAGATTATGATTTTTCAATCTTAAATGTAGTTAATGAGATCATTATTGCACATTTGATGAAATACGATATTACAAATCGATACCGTAGAATATCTGGCTAGTTTTTTTGCAACTCATTATTTTTGTATTACTTCTAGGAGTGAAAATGTAATATAAAAACATATTTAATTATTTTTCCTGTAAATAAATACATGCATATGCATATTTACAAAAGTATATTAATGCATTTGCATTACTTTCTTGGTGACATTTCTTTTTAGAATTATTTATTTAAATTCTATAAGTTTCCATTAATGCAGAGATGAATAAACAAATGAATAAAAGTTATTTCAAATGAATAACGCATTTGACGTCGGTACTGAAAAATGATGATGAAAGAAAACATTCTGTTATCGAAGATAATACGAATGAAAGCTATCGTGCCAAAATTGATGAAAAGCGTATGAGATAATATGGTGGAAAAAGTGTTGGATTCATATTTCCTATCATAAAATTCGCCGTTCAATTTTGTTTCAAGTAAAAAATTCTTTTTAATATCACAATAATCCTATTCACCCGTAATAATATAAATGAGAAGTATGAATAATAAAAGTTATAAATATTTAAGAAAAAGGTGCACTTGTTAGAGGTAATTGTTAACTAAATATAAATATTGTTTCCTTCATATATACACTCTAAAAATAGGTACATCACGATTTTTTATCACACTTAGTATAATTTTTACTAATCGTAAAGAATTTTATGGTTGAAACATACCAAAGATATCGTACTTCGAATACGATTATGAGAAGTAGATTTAATAAATACCAATTGGTCTTATTCCATAATCTCAAACAAAATGAAATATAATTTAAAGTTATTTAGAGAATTTATTTGTATTCTAATGTTTTTTTGTTTATTTATGTCGATATATATCATATCAATCATATATATTAAATAAATAATATATAATAAATCATATCATATAAATATAAATAAATCATATATATATTAAATAAATATGATTATTTGTGTTCATTTATTTAATTAAATCATGCAAATAAAACGATATATTCTTATATCTTTGCATCGTTTGTCGGTCATGCAACAATCATACGATCATTATGTCATAATCGTATGATATAATTAACGAAAGTGCATGTAATTAAAACAACTTTCATGAATTATGACATAATTTGTTAATTAAAATCCGATGTTAATTGTTACTAGTTGATAACTTATTTATTATTTAGAATATTTTTTATATTATATGAACTCTAATTTATATTTCCTAATTATTTTTTTGTGAAATCTAATTATTCGTATTTTGGTGTATAACATTACATAAGACTTTGTTCTTTAATTATTTTTTTAAAATTTACATTGTGATCATATATTTTTGACCATTTGATTCAAAGGATCTAGTAATGCCTTTCAAAAAGTACTTAAGAAATGTTATTCTTATTTTGTAATCAGTTAATTACGCTTAGTAGAATTATATTTTTCTTTTAGGTTTCTTTGTAATAAGGTCGTACTTTGACTCTGAGAGTGTAGAGCATTACGAGATTAGGATATTCTCCTTGTAACCTCGATTTTAGAAGACTTGTTATTTTAGCACCTTCTACTTATGAGTAAGAGATACAACTTAAGTACAGATTGGATGGCCTTGGCTATCCACTTTATTACTGTGTTGCACGAATATCGTTCAGATTAATATCAAAACCTTATTTTAAAAACTTGAGTTACATTTTAGGGTGTAAAAATAAATATGTTTTTAAATTAAATTTGTAATTTATAAGAATTTTTAAGGGAAATCATTTCTTATGCATATTTGTTTGTTATAAACTGTTTGTATAAAAAA
>JABFOX010002834.1:0-10990 GCA_022817665.1 Axea sp. ZL-2020 | reverse complement strand
TTCTTGCCAGCGTGATGGCAATTTGTATATCCCATTTTTAAAAAATGTCTTTAAAAAATGTTTTTAAAATGTTTTTAAAAAACTGATTGTAACCGGAGCAGACAGAACTTTCCGGTAGACCTAATATTAAGAGGATGTCAAATTCGTTTGCAGTATCCTAAATGTCCTAACTTTGAAATACTTTATTTTGATATTTTTTCAAAATATTTTACTGTAATTTTTTGTCTTAACGTAATGTGTGTTATTGGCCATAAGCAAGAAAACATGTTTAATAATGACGATTTTTATTTATAACAAATTTGAATAACTTGCAACAAAAAATGATCTGTTAATAACATTTTTGAATTTACAACAAATTAATTGTTTTTGTTATACAACTATCGCTTCATTTCTATAGATGGCAACATTTTGTCATACATAAACAATAATTCAATATTTATTTAATGAAATGTTATGTAAGTCACATATGTATACATGATATAAATATTATGTCAATTTTTTTAATATTATGTAATATTTGTAATATTTCAGTTCTATTAGAGGTTATTTATTGATTAATTATTTAATTAAAAGAGTGAAAAGTATGAAATTAAATTATGAAATTGTAATATTAAAAACTGACGATATACCTGCGAGTGTGTATGGAGACTTCAATTTTGCCTATCGCACGTGGATATGCGCGTAACACGAGTGATAAATAGCTTTTCGATATTCACGTTCCATGTACAATCGCCCAATTTTCAAAGTGACTGTATTTTGCAAGTATGTAACGCTGAAAGCTCGACGTTATGTTGCAGCGATTGATTGACTGTTTTACTGCTACATGTGCATTCTACGTCACATCTTTTGATCAACCTTTCATGCGCATATGGCTCGTTGAAGATATAATATGGTTATACACACATCTTATATTTTATGAGATTCATGCTACGAAAGTTAAAGCTTCCGAATTAAATCGTTTTCCCTTCTATAAATGCACTATTCATATTTTTTGAACAGAAGGAGAATACATTTTTACACAAATTTAACATAAAACAAAATATAAACCAAAATTAACTATTCCATAATAAATCAGTTATATTGCATCAATATGGCTTAATTTATATGATGCCTATTGTTTATATTATTTTATCTCTATAGAAAATATTCATTTGAAATAGTTTCATTAAACAAAAGTGTATCAAACTTTTTTCATTACACATGCTTATTAATAAAAAAAATATCAAAAATGAATTTTAAATGTCATTGAAATTGAAATCTTCAGAAAATTATGTATCGTAAGTCATGTCTTTTGTAAGAGAGAGTTATTGTCAGTGCTACTTTTTGTCATCATAATCATCTTGTATTAAGTAAGTTGAAAACAGTTCCTTTTAAATAAGTTCAAGTATTCTGTTACCGAGACTTAGTTAATCTCTGATAATAAATGAATTCTACTGCGATTCGACTCGAAATGTATTGCGACTGGATCCAGAGCACAGCCAACTAGAGACTAGGAGATCTACCTAGACTGAGCGCATTCAGGGATACGAATAAACATTCTGCAAAAGTATGTGCGTTAAGTTATAATTCATTTTTCTCTTTGAACCGGAATAATACTAGACTAAGTTGTTCCATTCTTTTATGTCTTACTCTAAGTTTAATCTTATTCTCTCAATAATAAAAATCCCATTATCGCTTTCTCAAATAAACATTCGAATATATTGGTATTTCTGGCGAAAGATGAGTTCATTTATTGAGGCATACATTTGTTACGGTGCATATTTTCTCGTGGTCGAGAATTTGTCGTGATGTGAAGAGGACAGTAAATTCTGATCCATTCTATCTTTTCATTGTTCATAATATTCTTTGCAAAGCATGTGTTACAATCACATACTCTTTCTCTTTTCCTGAGTATCGAAATTGGAATAATTAATAACCATATCGATAAAAGGAAGGTGAAGTAGCATATTTTGTTGATGGTAAATGGCGAGAGATAATGGAACTTTCACGAAGACCTGCCATGGTTGCACGAAAACTTGGATTTAGATGTGTGACAAAATATGTAGTTTCAACATAATGATTGTCCAGAACATTAATCGATACTAGCATGTGAGTTACTAAAATGGGACTATATATAATAATCGCTGGGTTGGTAGAGGAGGTCTGGTAAATTGAATAGTCAGATTGCAAAATCGCCAAATCTCATCCATCCACATTTATTTCTGTACGGTTTCTCGAGACATTCTGAATTGCAAATTAAAATAAACACCCTGTATGTAAAAAAAAGCTTTTTTGTCGAGCTTTGTTGACGTTAATCGGTCATTTAGTTTAATTATCGTTTTTTTGGTTTTTGCGATTATTCTAATACATAATTATTTTGCTAATAACAACATTAATATATAATACGTAGTATTAGGGATAAAATGTCTTCTGTTTCTGTCTAGCTTCTGTAAAGCTTACGCGGCATGCGATGGAAACTTATGTAAATTTTATTAAGTCCGTATAGAAAAAAAGTGATTAAACTACTGCAGTATCAGTGAAATAATTTGCTAACGTCGAAGCTAATGCAATTATTTATGTGTCTCAAGCAACGGTTCACTCCAATGTGAGTATACTTGTATTCTTGACGTGTGAGATAACTGTTATTTTACAAAAGAGTTTTGCCTAATGCTCCATATTTAGTATGGTTTGTAATACTGTAGCATAATTACAGGTTGTATAATAAATAAACTGTGCAATTAAATATTTAAATGAAAATTACTATTAGAAAAATTTGTTATAAATTTGATTCTTTGGATTTATATGAATTTCATTTATTACTTAGTGAATGAAAAATAATAAAAATATCCATGTTACATTAATTATGACTAAGATTTACATTTATTGACACTGTGTTAAGCTAAGAATATCTTGAATATTCCGAACTGTCAATTTAAAATAAACTCCCTGCATAGTGGAGTATCACAAGTGTAACATAACAGTTAAAACCAGATGAAACTTACACGTTTAAATATTACATGTATTAATTTATATGCATCAATAAGGAATTTTACAGTAAAAGATCATTTATGAACATGATATCGAGACCTTGTATTTTGTTCCAAGAAATTATTTTATTAATACGAGGTCGTTATGGATAATATGTAATTTTAATTTTATAGAGAAGCTTTTTAAATAACTTTTAAGTTTTACATGAAGATGAAATCTACACAATTTATATCTAGAGCTACGTATGACTCAAATAGTTTATCGAATTAGTACATTATTTTTAGTCATATTTGGTATTCAAAGATTTATAATCATTTTAAATATTTACTTATTTCTACGATAGAAAAAGTGTTTCCTTATATTACCAATGCTTTCTGATATCTTACGTTTTATCCAGTTTTATCCAATGATTTGTTAAAATTATAATAAGATTTAAGTTTTCATTAAATAATATATATTCCTAGAAACCAAATGTGGGATTTGTTTAATTTATTTCTAATTTAAAAATATCAACTTTCTTTTATTATAAATTTATTAAAATAATAGTTCTTTTCTTTACAGACGACATTTCACCTACTCTTTAATTTATTGTTAAAATACATTTCTAATACCGGAATATCGTGAAAAGTAAAATCTATAGTTAACATTACATTTTTATTTTATTTTGATTTTATTTTTATCATTATTAAGTTTTTATGTTTATTTTTGTGCATCTCAAGACGAACATTACTTTTGTAAGTGTTTTATTTTTATTTTATTCTGATAATTTATTTTGTTTTCACATAAATATGTAGAATAAACTTTTCCATTGGCAAATTAAATTCTTTACGTTTGTTGCTTTTAATAATATTAGTAATGTCCGTCTTCATTTGTTGGGTAGTTTTAATTTTATTTTATCAATATTTTATACTTTATTAATTCTTCATTATTCTGCACAGGATATATATTTTCGTAATACGATAAGTTTTAAATTACACATTTTTTTAAATACAATTCGGTACTGTTATATTTGTTAAATTGATAATTAGTTTTACGTAGTTTCGTTTAAAACGGGTTAAAGTTACAGCTTAATACTTTTTATCAGTAAACTTCAGTTATATGTTTAATTTTATAATACCATGCAATGATTGCTCAAATGTAAATATACGGTAAACAAAAAGATGCCTAACAAATAGAATTGATAAATATAAAAATAACATTAAGAAAGATCCGAAAAATGTACATCTTTGACAAAACATATGGTAAATACAACACAAAATTTTTATTTCGATAAAATTCAAATTTGATATAATGGAGATAAGTACAAAATCCGTATATTTGAAGAACTGATTCCAATCGTAAAAAATAATAATTCAATTAATAAATGCAATGATATTGAAAATATCAGTTATATTTATTATGATTTATTAAAATAAAATAATGTATTCTTTACGTGACAAAATTAAATAAACTCGTAATGTGTATAGAATTGACTAAAGTTAAACACATCTACTAGAAATTATAGCTTTTGTTTCTGTCATTAAATTTATTATTATTAGTTATGTGATCTTTCATTTTTTTAAATACATATCATAGTGTATAATTCGAAACGATAATATTTATATTAAAAAATGACATAAATTAAAAATAAAAATGAAAACCTATAATTAATTTTGATAGAAATAATATGAATTATTTATTATTTTTTGATCCTAATGATTTTTTAAAAGATATAAATGGAAATTGATGTTATATTTTCATAAAAAATAAAGCTCCGAATGAATTTTTATTAAAATGATTGTGTTAAAATTAAAAAACAAAATTTGTATTTGCTCTAAATTTATTCTACATTTACCTAATATTCCATATTCTGGTGACCTTAGATTTACCAAATATATGTTTCTATGTAACTAAGCATTTAACTAACCATCCATCTAAATTTAATCGATAATTAAAATGTTAACCATACACAAAATATTTAGTCAAAATAACGCTAAAAACTTCTATAAATAAATTAAATAATTATTTACTACCTGGAAGAGCAATAGGCTGCCTCAAATTTAAAGTATTCAGGGCCATAACTACGGATGTTGACCACCTGCTATTCGATAGTTCGATAAAGTTGCTTTCTGCTGGGATTTTCTGGATCCATGCATTTAGGAACTTCGGGATTAATTCCGTAACTGTTGCACGTAAGCAGATGATCTTGCGGGTTTCGTAAAATAATTGACACGCCAGTTTTGATAGTTGGTAAGAATATATTATATGCCAGCTGTCAAAATATTGCTTTGTCTATATTGATTGATATATATTGCAATCCAGTATTCGCCACATTGATCATGTTTTTGTACATTAAAAAGAAAAGCGGCTGTACAGGATACTTTTTTGATATTTATCGTATCCAAGAGTTTAAGGACATTCATTGAACGCTGAACATTGATGTATTCAACATTAATTTCATGAATATGTTACTTTATTCTACAAATATGCTAATTTATTATTATTTATAATATACAAATTTAGAATCACAAATATATAAATTTAATATTACTTTGGTCATTACTGTTTATCGAGTAAAATTGACAATTATTTCTCTAGTTAAATCAATCTACAGTTTGTTAGTAAATTCAATATGAACTGTGTAAGTAATTACTTGCGAAAATTACGTTCAAACGAATGTCAGTCCTAATACTTTCGTGCTTCACGAGACTCTAGTGCAGATCATTAGCATACAATGTGCAGCTGTTGACTTAAGATATTTTATTGATACAATTTCTATTAGTGGCTAAATATATACTGGATCTGTCAAATAATGATAAGTATCTACAAATATACGAAATTTGATTGAAGTGGCATTGAAGATATTTGTGTTTCGCCAGTGTACACGGATAATTTAACTTTGTTTAGTCATAAAATAACTTATTATCCAAATGACTGAGAATAGTTCTTTTTGGCAATTATTTTGAAATCGTAATTCCCATAGTTTCATATACTTCAGCATAGCAATAGCTTTGATCTCGATCAAATGATACGTGAAAATTCTTTACAATTACACGATAGTGCGAAATAATGACATACATCTGGATGTAGTTTTATATCACTTAAAATTATATGGTGGTATTATAATTATGAATCAAGCTATAATATCAGCGTTATCAGTCATACAGAATTAATTATGTGAGCAAATTAAGCGTAATCGCATCTCAAACTGTCACAACATAAGTGATCGAATAAATCATTTTTTTATTTCTGAAGAACTGCTGATGGTTTTTAAATTCACATTACCTTGACTGATTATATCCTTACAATACGTTAAATGCATCGTATTATGATATATTACACGTAATCATTGTTTTGTGACCTGACTATTTTTTGATTAAAAAAAAACGTTAAATTAATTGAATATAATCTGCAATTAATTTATTTATAAGACTCGGTTTGATACAAATAGTCGCATTTCCATTTTTACTTTTATACTTAATATTGGATAGGTCAAGTCTAAATATTCATCCGTTCCTTTCAGAACTGCAATTTCTAACGGTCGGCTTATTTTTCTACATAAATCAATTAGAAGCATTTTATTAATAAGTTTTAAAAATACTATTAATAAAAAATACGATATATTTTTATATAAATAAATAATACACCCTTTTAAAGTATTAAGTAAATATTATAACATGATTTGATTTTATACTACTAATTTTTTTTTTTCATGGTCTAAAGTCGTATATTTTTCAGTGAAGTCCCATAATTTTAGACATAATGATTGTCAACGACATACTGTATGTCACATTTTACAGTTTGAATCACGAACTACCACTACTGTAACGTGTACTTCTATATTACATGCAAATTGCAAGTTTATTTTATAAACTAAACGTTTGAATATTTTTTCGATTTCATAAAACTGCTTTTTTTTTTGCAAAAAAAAAAAATACTACCTACACTATTTTATATATATTCAAAGATGTGTGAAAAATTCACTTCCATAACACCATTTTTTTAGCACATAACAGAATTGCCAAATTAAATAATATTAGACTCTATAATATATTGATTAATATAAGATTATTTCAATATTAACAAAATTTTATTTCTTTACGGTCTTATATGTCTTTCCTATAGACGTATATTATGTATTTTTATATTATATTAATATTTAATTAATTCTACAAAGTTTTAAAGCGAGTGCTTTAATGGACCTGATTCTAGAGTAATAATTTATAGTAAATATAATTATCAATGATTGGAGAAGATTAAGTATTTTTGGATTGGAGAAAATTTGGTATTGCAAAATTGTGATCTATTTGAGCCACGCTGAAATATGACTTAACTTAATTTATTTACGATATGGAGAATAATTAAACAAACAATTAATATTAAATCAAAAACGATTTTTTCTGTGTCTGTTTTTATTTGTAGAATCTTTATGGATGAGAATCGTAATCGTTTATTATTTAACAATAATTTAACTTTGCTATTTCTATTGCTGTTAAAGATATTGTATTTTTAATTACTTAATTCTATTTAAGATAACTTTAAAAGTTAATATTTTTACATTGCGGTTTTTACGTACAGTACCATGTTTATATAATGAAAAATTCTGATTTTAAGTGATTTAATAAGACGGTAAAACAGATGTAAGATCGAGCATAAGAAATGTAATAAATTGCACAAAAGAAAAGATTAATTAATAATGCGACGTTCATAATTTCAAATGTCCGAATGTTTTATCGTACAGTAATGATTGATTCACAATTTCACTGATTCGCAGACATTTGTTCCCTCATAGTACGATGTAAAGGTATCACAGAATTAAATACAATGCATAATATATCACAGCAACAATTCGTTATTTCTAAAGAAAAAAAACTCATTTAAATAAAATAAATAATAATATGGTTAAAAAGTATTATCTAATGTGGATGTACAAGGTGCATGGTCAAAATCCGGGCAAATTGAACGCTTTTTTTTAAACTATATTTTTTATTGTAAAAACGAAAAACGTTTACAACGTTTTTTCCAACATAACGTGCAAAGTGATAGAGAATAAATTTACTCGATGTATCCCCCACTTGCTTGAGTGACCGCCTCCAACCTCAGTCTGAAGCATTCACAAGCACGCTGTAATGCGTTACCGTTTATATCAGCGAATGCTGCATCAATAGTGACTTTCAGTGGTACTGTTATGTTTGGATGTCTAGACTTATTCCTGACTCTTTTAATCACGCTCCATACATAAAACTTCAATGGATTTAAATCTGGACTGTTGGGAGGCCAGTATTCTTTCGACCAAAACATTTATTGTATTGCAAACTCTCTTTTAATGTACATGACTTGTAGCTATGATCTTCTTAGATAATCTGAAGCACAGTTATCTCATTCACCGTCAATCGATGACAATTTTCAGATCGATTGCTTTGGATCTTGAAAAATCAGTTCCTGAGCCATTTGAACGACCTCGGCCGTCCTGAAAACGCCCTTCTTCGAGTGTATTTTCCTCGCTGGTGTTGCGACACCTTCTTTCGACTTCTCCATTTCATTATATTACGCGATGACATCATAAATCATCGATCTTGGGTACCCAAATAACCAACAAATTTTGGAGATTTTCGGTTATATTCCGAACTTTGTTTCAACATTGCGACTGTTTCGAGATAATGACTACTTAGTACACGTGGACAGTTATTTGGGTGCTAATTGCGATATTTTCAAGTGATATAGAACAGCAAGAAATTCAAATCTAATTTTGTCCGGATTTTAGCTGCGCACCTTGTAATAAAATAACGCATTAAATATATATATATAATAATATGGTTCAAATATGGTATTTTTTATAGTATATGAAATAATTTTTTACAGAAAGAAATCGAGACTTTTATTTGTTTTAATTTGTATGTTTTTGGCAATACAGTATGCTACTTTTTTCGATATTTTACAAGCACATCTTTTCAGTAAACATTTTTTATGCTTCATTCTGAGTACGAATATTTCGAACCTTTTGAACGATAACAAATAATTGCATTTTTTATCAAAATCCAATTTTTTCATATTTAGATATGTTTAAAGTTACTTATTTTTTCGATAGTATAAGACGCAGCTTATAAGGATTAGTTAAAGATATCTCGTCCAGATATCTCGAGAATTCCACAGTGAATTAACTACACGCTATACTGAAGTTATACCAGTATTATTATAATTATTATTATCATAAATGTTGCTACTAATGCTTAGGATTAATTATACAAATTATGTTTGCATTAAAAATCAACGAATAAGCCATAAATATTAGTGTAAGATTTTTCTTACAATAAACGACATTTTAAATTTAAGATAAAAAAATATACAAATGTTTTGATTTAAAATCAATTTTGCCTTTTGCCCAATTTCAAAAATCGATGTCAGTTTATTATGCCCTGATGAGGAATATGGTTTTACACATAAATATTTGCTTTTGTCTTTTATAATGCAATGAAGCTTTTGATTTTATATTATTGGTCTAGTTTTTTTGAACCGTGAATGTAAAACAATTTTGTATTCAGTGGTCATATTTGGCAATCTGAACAGTTTGCTGAAATCTTGATATAAAAGTTTAACACGGTCGTCATCTGCTTTGATATAATTAGCAAACTAAATCTCATCTGTTGTTTTTTTCTAAGTACAGTCGTGGCCGCACGTAGTCTTTTACAGTGTGAAGTTGCAAAAAATGCTAATCATTTTTCTATGTAAATTAGATTTCAAATTGTATACATTACAAAAACTTGTTAATTTGTTCATTGTTGTGGTATTACATTTGAAACGAAATTACGTTTTTCTATATCAGAACTAATCAAAGCAACAAAATTATTGATCTCCTGAAGAATGAAATAAACAACGATTTAAACAATTCCAAATGATAATTAAACTTTTCTGTTCTATGCCATTATTATTTTTGTAATAAATTACTACTGGATTAACGTTTACTTGGTTATTATTTTAGTAGAATTCAGACACAGCATTTTGAATAACAAATGTATGGGTTTTTGAAAATCACAAATGATTTCACATTTCTTCATTAATTCTCAGTTGTATATTAGCAGTGTTTTGTTTGTTCATTTGCGAGAAAAACACGATACAGATATGAACCGAAAGTTTGAATAAATTCTTATAAATTCATTAATTGGCTCAATAATTTGAAATATATTATTTAATATCGATTTTTAGTAGGCTACAGTTTACTATATTCTATATTCGAGACGTTTAAAACATCAAATAACCAGCTAAAACGTATTGCTTATGTAGAAATTATATAGAATTGGATAAAACTATAATGCTATTTAAAATTTTGTATTGAAAATGTAGATTTGAAAGTACATGTTTGTAGGATTTCTAAAAATTTAACATATTATATATAATTTAATAACAAATATGTACAACTTAACAGAATAAAAAAGGTGTGTGTTGATTTTACTTCATTTTGAATTATTTTAAATATAAAGTGCAGGGAAAATGATTATTATAAAAAAAAGAAAGATATTCAAAGATGTTTTACTTCTTTTACACAAAATGAAGTCAGTTTCAAATATATACTATAATCATATTAAATCATTCTCTATTGGCTTTATTAGCAGCTACAATCTGTTCAAGTTTGGACTTGAATTTACGGCACATGCATTTTACTTCTATCTTATTAATACTAGACATTACTTCCAGAAAGATGACCTTAAGAGCATGCTTCGTATTATGAGGCTTCACGCTAATTTTGTCATTGACTAGCTCCATAGAGTGTAATCAAGAGTGCTGCAGTCTGGACTGTTAGAAGGCCATAAGACGAGTGACAGTGATAAGGCGAGTTATAGTGTACCCAAGTCAGCGACTTTCTCACTTTGTGAACAGCGCTGAGTTTTGCTGACAAATATATTCCCCTCTAGTGACCACTATATATTAGTTTGGGGAAAAAGAAATCCATTATTTTTACGTGAACTTCAAGACTTTATTTAACATGTTTTGCATTGTCCGATTTAGGTCAAATATGCACCATTTTGTTCTATAATTTGTTGCCATT
>JABFOX010002833.1:0-10992 GCA_022817665.1 Axea sp. ZL-2020 | reverse complement strand
GCGCGCCGACGAGATCGGTTTTCGCTGGTGGCGGTGGAGTGCCCCCGGGTCAAGCCGCGTCCGAGATGTCGTTGGTCTCGGCGGTGAAACTGCGGGAGTGGGTGGCCCCCCCGTGTTATAAACGGCGCGACCGCGGCTGTCGTAAGCTAACGACAAACCAGAAGGTACGTCGCCCCGTGTGATCTCTCGACCGACCCCAAAAGAGTTTCCGTTTGCGCGAGCCTCGCGACCCCCCCGTGGTTCTGTGTGTGTGCGTGAGGACTGTGGGTATGTGAGGGATTTTCCCGTGTGTCCCGGCGAGGAGCAAGGGTCAGCCTCTATCCCTAGTTTTGTTACAGATTCATGCTATTCATGATGTATTTATATTACTGGAATAATGCAAATATTTTTATTACAAAATTCGTAATGCTTAAAATGAATACAAAAAAATACCAACAATTTGTATTAAAATTTGTTAAATTTAATTCATTATTTGTATGAAGATATTAAATATCATGTCCATGCAAACTGAAAAAGTTAATATGTGTTTATTCTTATTAAATCTGTTATCAAAATGTTACAATTTTGAGTCAAGTTTTTTTTTATACGATAATTCTATATTATCTATTAATAATTGTGATTCATCACGAATTCACAATACTGTATTTTGAATTATTTAGTGTCTTATACTGTAGTTCTGACTTAAGGTATTTTTTATAGTGTAATGAACAACAATTGTATTAATTTTTACTCACTCATTTGATCGTGCTACGGTATTCGCTATCTTCCTTTGGTAACTTTTAGAAAAGTCTTCCTAATTTCGTTTCATTGCTGAATCCAAATCAGTAGTTCTAACTAAAAATTGCTAGTTAACAAAAATTTTGTTAAAAATTGTAAACTTTTTTGTAAAATATATTACTTTAAAATTTACAATACAAGTGAAACAGGTAAAACTATATGTATAAAAAATTGTTTTACAAATTTTTATACAAGTTTATGTAAGTTTTAAATAAAAAAATTATATAAAAAATTTTTTAATCCATAAATAAGATTAGTTTAATATACAATTAAGCGGACGTAAACGAAATAGAAAAATACGTAATTTGTACTTACATGAACTCACAAAAATTTATATCTTAATGCATAATATAATTTACAAAATTTAATTTCTTCTTTCTTATAATAACAAATTAAACAAAAAACTAACGCAATACCACAAAACAAACCAAAATACTACAACTTTTCCATATAATAAATATTGATATGTCACTTTAATAAATCGATAACAGCTGAATAAAAGATTGTTGCATAAAAACGCACGGCGCATTTCAATAAAAATTTAATTTTCATCTGTAAAGATTTTTGTTCCTTTTTGAAGTTCAAACGTGTAGTGTGAATGTGAAGTTCAAAAGTGATTTAAAATATATCGACAATATATTATCTGTATATTATTTTACAGTATATTGTTTTTTTTGTAAGTGAATTCAAAATTTTTATTATGGAAAACATCAGGTAAGAGTTAATCCACTATTTATTATTATTAATATTAATACTTATTACTTAAATCATAAACAATAGTTATATTATATTATTTTCTTCGTTTTTATAGTAAATAAAAGAATTTGTATAATTATTATCGTAACTTAAATGAATATTTAACGATAATTATTTATTTTACAGTAAACGTCAAAAATATTCATTGATCTACTGGCCCACGGACAACAGTTATACTATTTTGCATAGTAATTTAGTATACCCTGAAACAGCTAAGATTGGAGAAAAATGCTGGGTAATGTACAAAGACGACAAATGGGATGGAATAATTTTAGACATGCATGGTAATTAGTTTATTCAGTTTTTATAAGTTTTTTTTTAAGTCTTAATATAAATTAATGCTTCATACAAGTAATCAAAAATAATCTTTTTTTTTTAATTTTTTCTTCATTTTTCATTTTTTCTTCATTTTTTCATTTTTTCATCATTTTTTCATTTTTTCATCATTTTTTTTCATTTTTTTCATTTTTTCATCTTTTCTTTTTAATTTTTTTCATTTTTATCATTTCATTTCTAATTATTTTTGAAAAATATAATAAACAATTTTATATAAAATCATTATGTAAATATCTTCTACAAAGGATTTCCAAATCTCACCTGGCTAATTGAACTGCTATTTATTTATTAAATTGAAAATTACTGCTAATAAACAAATAGCCTTTTATTTAAACAATTTAGAAGTAGAAAAGTGTAGGCTGGAAAATTGTTTAAAATTTTTCAATGAAATAATGTGCTATTTGAATAATGATTTTATATATAATTGTGAATGAACATTTTCTAGAAGAAAAACTTTTCTCAAGATGTATACATATATAATCAAAATTTATATTGCAGATGATTATGCTTTTTTCAAAAATGTTATGGTCGGGACAGATGGAGGATACAGCCGTGACAGTGTTTCATCATCGTTACAGAGTTTGGCTACCCCAAAATTGATGAAAATGAAAAAAAAAAAAAAAAATACAACATAAAGTCTAAAATACGGAAACAAAAAAAAAGACGAGAAAATACAACACTCTAAATTTATTTCGGGTAAAAATGTTTATTTTTCTGAATTAGTTACACAAAATTGAAAAAATTATTATGTTAAACATTTAAGTAAGAGATAATTTTGAATATATAACAATAGCTTTCATATTATACTATAAAGAAGTATTGATTTAAGTAATTTCTAAAAAAATATAAATACCTGAAAATAAACTGATAAATATTTGACAAAAAAATAAAATATTATAAATTATGTAAATATTAGCATTACAACATTGATTGTTTCTTTCTTTATATTTTATATTATATAAAGTAAGATTAAATTTGATTCACACAATAATATTAAATAAAACTATTATTTTATAGATTTGATGAAGGCAAAATTTCAAAATCAGAAAGGATTACTCCCAAACACAGTGAACTTAGGTGCCGAGCCTCCTGCATCAGGTATATCCTTAAACTTATATAATAATATTTTGCAGTATTCAAAAAATAATATGTAGTACTATATGTACGTAGTGACATATTTTGATTACTGAACACTCTTGTCTACCCAGTAGCCAAGAATCAATTAGAATTGTAAAATTCAAATTGGACTTATATTTATATTACAATTTAACTAAAAATATTTCAATTATATTCAATTGAATTTAAGTTTACACTTATAGTGAAGAGTTAAATTTTTAATTGAACCAAAATTAATAGGACCATATTCAATTAAATGTTAAAAGATATATTTAAATTGTAATAAATAGAATCAAATAGGAAATTTACAATTTGATTGCAATAAGCTACTGAACTACCTCAAAACTTAATAAGCAAAACAAAATAAATATTGCTTTTCATGTAATATAAAAAAGATATACGAAAATATTTCAATAGCGTATTTAATAATTGTATATTCGGTCACCATTTTTCTTTCCAATTTGCAATAGTAAAAATTTCCAATAGCAAAAAATGTGTAAATTGTTTTTTTTTTTTAATTTGATTCTATTTTATTCAATTTCAATATATGTGTTGCAATTTAACTCAATATAATCCAATTAAATTGTGATTAAAAGCTCACGACCATTACATGTACAATTAAATTAAATTTAATACAATTTAAATATTTTTCTTCAAATTGAAATTTGGTCACAAGTTCAATTTGAATTTTAAAAATTGTAATTAATTTTCGGCTACTTGATAAACTGGTACAATATAGTCTCTTTATACTTAATGTACATACAGTGTTTACTGTCTAAAGAATTACCGTATAGTGAATAAATCTTACTGTTCCAGTTATATATGTAATGGAAATTAAATACTTATAAATAATTTATAAATTTATAAATATAAATTCATATAAATAAATATAAATAAAATAATTATTAAATGATATTTTATTAAATGTAGAAATCCAAGCCAAAAATGAAGGGACGAATACAAAAAAGGAGTCCATTAAGAAAAGTGACACTAAGAAAGTAGTAAGTGATTTGTTTATTTTGGTAAAGTTTATAAGTATATTTGTTATTAAATTAGATCATATTTGTACATTTATTATAACTTTCAGTACGAAATTATAGAAGGTGTAAATATTAGTTATAAGGATCATTTTTTGTTGCTTCGATTTCAAAGTAATCCAAAAGTATTGGCTGTCAAACTACTGAAAATTTTAGTTGACGAGGATACACTAAAAAATAGTACTGTTTGCCGACCTAGCAAAGATGGCAAATTGAAGCCAATAGATTAAAATATTCATGAGGCTGTGCATTGTAAGTAATTTTAACAATTTTAGCTTTCTAAAAAACTTAACGAAACTACTTAACAAAAATACTTAAGGATTATTCATACATGCACAATGAGCATTATTACTGTAGTTATAAAAAGTTAAATTTTTTAATTTATATAAAAAGTTTAATTTACGTTATATGTCATTTATGTTTCAAAATTTGGGGAAAAAAGAATCAGCACAAGGCAATTAAATAAAGCAATTGCAAACCATTTAAAAGAGTTGAGGAAACCGAGATGCAATAGAAAATTAGATCTAGATAGGGGCAAAAAAACAAAAAACAATAAGGATGAAGATAATCATAATAATAAACATATTAAGAAAAATGAAAAGAATACAACTCTTTTGGATCAAAAGAAAAACAAACGTCGAACAAACAAACGACAGTTGCGAGCAGTGTATAGTGAAGAAAGCCAGGAAGATTTAAAAGATGAAAGTGAGAATGATTACTTTATTAATTTCAAGAAACTAGCGATTAATATTGTGTTCCATTTAAATAAAAAAATTGTAATTCAATTTAATAAATATATAATAATTTCTATAAAATAAACATGAAAATTTTATTTTTGCAAACATCCTATCCCATAATATTTTATACATATTTCATTTTATATATATTTCATTGTATATATATTTCATTTTATACATATTATATACATAATTCATAGTTAAGGCAGCATCCTAATAATATTTCGAAATAGTAAAATTAACCTTGGTTAATATTTGATAAATAAAAAATAATTATTCAACAAAAAGCAAATAGGTTCTTTTGATATCGAATCCAGAAAAGCGATAAATTGAAACGTTGCGGGAATTTTGAGACATTGCATGTATTTTGAGACGGTGCTTGACAGGTACAAGTCGCGGTGTCAAACAGTGAAGTGAAAATTGGAGCGAAGGCGCATGCGCTACAGCGCCCCTTCCACTACAGCAGCGAAAAGTATAAATTGCTGCAAATTTCAATTGAAAAGGGAAGGAGCAACTATTCAATAAACAAAGGAGGAGCTCACCTCCTAACAAACAATCCATTGAGACTCTCAATGATATGAATGAGAATTTCATTAATGAAGGAACGAGTATTTCGTTTGACAGGCGAGCATTTCGTCTATAATCAATGAGAATTGCATTGATAATTTTTTCTTTTCAGGACCATTTTCCTATTATTCACTCGCACACGTGCTCCTTAGTACGTACCCTGATGCCAAAAACCTATATCCTATCTATCAAGTGTACAGCTCGTGTTTTGCGAGTTGGACATTCCATATCGTCTCTTTTTTTTTGAGATCATGGTAAAGACTGAGTGCAGCCTTTAGCATGAGATAGGCATAACTTAAAGCAAAACCAAATCAAATAGTGTCTTTTGATTGTTGAATAAAGATTTGTTATTAAATAAACACCGAATTATTTTTACCACTGATCCTTTGACTGTTCACTTAGTAGCAATATTATCCAATGAGTATTAAGTATGACGTCAGTGTATTCAAATGGCAAAATATTTAAGTAATGCAAATATAACAAATTTATGATGTTAAATAAATTCTTGATGAATAATAATTAACTGCTGTTTTATTATTTTTCATAGTATGCATCATTGTACACATTCCTATAAAATAAATACGGATAAACAATTAATACCAAAAAGATTGTATTGAAAAATATATATAAATTAGACTTAACAATAAAATCAATAATTATGTATATAATACAATGATAATTCCTTATATGAAAGAAGCCCAACATAAAATTACTAACATATTTACAAAATACAACAGAAGAACAGTTTTTAATAATAATAATAAAAAATAAAAAAAAAATAGTTTTAATTTCAGTAAACTCAAAGATAGGGATAACTTGGAAGATAAATGTAATGTATATGAAATATGCAATGATTGTTTAAAAGTGTGTATATATACATGAAACACTACATAAAACATACAAAAAGATATTAACTAAAAAAGATCAAAACCAATTTACAGTTTTATCTAAACATATAGTTAATTCTGTTCATAACTTCAATTATAGTAATATTATACAATAATATTATATAGTGATATTATATAATAAAGTTTTATATAATGAAAACAATTATAAAAAAATATTAACTAAAGAAATTATAGCAATAATGAAAAATAAAAACTCTCTCAATGAAATACAAAATACTGATAATTGAAGTAATGTTTATTATAAAAAAAATTATAATTTGTTTTCACATTCAAAGTAATAATAATATAATTAATGACATAACATTAATAAATTATTTTATGACAATACGGATTAATCTGCAAATCTTCACTACATTGGAATAATTTTAACAATGAAATATAGCTTAATCGATACACAAAGTCAGTAAATTTATAAATTTTGTACTAAATTATGAATCTATGATGATGGTTCGGTGAACGATCTGAAATGTCAGAATAATATATTATGAACTAAATACAATGTGTTCAATTTATTTAAGTATAGTTTTTATAATAAAATTATACTAGTACCTAATGGCTTTATAATAATTATAAATTTATTAATAATAAGGGACATTGATTTAAAAAAATTTGTAAACATAGTTTGTGATATCCTAAATTTATTATTTTAAAAATACGTAAATTTTTAATAATAAATAATACATGTATTTTAATAATAAATAAAATAACCTATATAATTTGTAATATAATATAACTATAATATACACGTCATTTATTTTGTATTAAATCTATTAATTTATCGAGGCGCTCCATTTTTTCTGTGTGTTGTTTAGCACGCTCTTCTCGTCGTAATTTAGCTTCTTTGAGAAGCTCGTCCAATTTATCTTCGACTTTGTGGGTATTCAGGCGTCTCCGTTTTGAGTCTGTAACACAAAAACAGATCACAAAATGATAAAACATTTTCGAGCTTTTATAAAATTGAACAGGAATTTTTTTGCTCAAATAATGTTTTATATAATTTAATTTCAGAGTAAACAAATTACGATGACTACTTTGCTACAGTCCCAAATAGTTTGGGTTTATTTTTATACTCACGAGATGCAGGTACTTCTTCAGTCAATTTTTGGTTATCGGAATCATCTTCGGATCTGGAACTTATTACAGCCACTGGTTTGATCCATGGCTTTTTAGAAAAAATGTTGTCCAACCTCTGTAAATAAAGATAAAAGTAGTAGAAAAACAAAAAAATATTCTTCGTTATTGGAAATTCGCTTAAAAATTAATTATAAACATACCTGGTAATACTGCCACGTTTGCTGATAATTGCCAGATGTCCGATTATGATCCTTTATTTTTTTATAGGTTGGTTTTAAGGAAGCAAATTTTGTTGCACATTGCTTTCCGTTGAAACGAATATTATTTTTTCCTAAATTTATCGAAATTTGTTCAAATACGTCTTTTTACTTTATTTTACCCTTGTTTATTACATCTAGCAACATTTTATACTCAGTTATGAAACTAAGTGTTGCTTCGGTAGTCCACGAATCTGTAATGCCAATATGGTTTCTCATTATCTCTAAAATATTGAGCGTCTTAGAAAAAAATTGTACTTTAAAGTTAAAAATCAGACACTATTATTTATATCCTATCATTGACTATATGGAAAATTAAAACCAGTGAAATTATTTCAAAATTTTATTTACTTAAATATTTCATCAATAGATCTGTAAATAAAGATATACAAATTTATGTCTCTTAAAACCCATGTGCGCTTTTTCGCTCAATGGTCAAAAACTATGAAACAATGAAAACATCCAATAAGTTGCAAAAACTAAACCGTTTGAAAAAAAAAAAAAAATTGGTATGATTCCTTAGAGACATAAAATGAACAATTGTACCAAGTTTCATCAAAATCTGAGAACACTGGTGTCAAACCATTATTTTTTTAGTTGATTTGAAACGGACTGACATGACTACCACTAATCAATTACAATTTAAAAAATAAAAGTATTTTATATGTATTTTATATATATTTATCTGTTCATGCCAATTTTTTATCTTCTGGTTTATGCATTTATTTTGAAAAAAAATTATCAGTACATCATATTTATATAATAGTGGTAGTTATAAAGACTACTTTCAAGTTTAGTGTCTAAAAAAATTAAAAATAAATTGTGTATTAATATTGAAGAAAAAATTGAGAAGAAATTTTTATGTGTATAATAAATGGTTTTGTACAGCTATTTCATATTGCTTACAATATTGCACTTTTTCTGTTTTTGATACTAAAAACTCAATTAATGACAAAAACTTACTATAATTTATTGTTTAAAGTTGTTAAATTTTAATGTCAGGTTTTTATATAACAAAGTTACCTACACAATAATGTTTCAATGAGTCATTTTTAAATTTTTGACAAATGAATATAATTACTTTAATTCACAACACATTATAACCTGACATTACAATTTAACAACTATAAACAATAAATTATGGTACGTTTTTGTCATTATTTGAGTTTTTTGTATCAAAAACAGAAAAACTGTAGTATTGTAAACAATATGACAACTGTACATAACCATTTACTATACGCACAAAAAGAACTTTTCAATTTTTTCTTAAGTATTATTACACAATTTATTTTTAATTTTTTTAGACACTAAAGTCAAAACGTAGTCTTTATAATCACCACTATTATATAATTATGATGTATTGATAATTTCTTTAACAAATACATGAGTCTGAAGATACAAAATTCGGTCGGTTCATCAGTGCTGGCTATGCTGGCTACCGTGTTGTTTAACACATTTTCTCTGTTATTATCTGTGGCTTCCGTATCCTTGGAGAGAGCTGTCCCATCTTTTAATCTAGTTAAGATATTTTGTAAAAATGTCCTATCTGTAAATTTTGCATGACAATAAATATTTGTTGTGCTTTTTGTATAGAGACAAACATTAGGTTAACTCACCGGTCGTCGCTTTTTCATAATCCTCTTTTGTCAAATCAACTTCATATAAAATAGACGTCTCGTCGTCGATAATTTGCACAGAAATATTTTCCATTGCAACTACAATATAAACTATATATAAACTGTACATAAACTATATTTATAACTCTAAATAAAATCACTGGGCGCCGCCATATGCAATGCTGACTTTGGAACGTTGAAAAGAAAGCGAAGATGAGAATGATTTTGCTTATTGGCTGTTTGATTTTACTGGAACGTACGCTGATTGGTCAGCGTGGCAATGAAACGGTGCACGATTGGCTGGCGAGCGCTAGTGCTGCTTTTCTATTGGTCGAGTACCGTCGAGGAGAAATCTTCCGTCTGAACTCGTAGTCAAAGGGTGATTGGTCCTTGCCAAGTATGGCGTTTCACTTTCGACTGTTTAATTGCATGAGCGCAATCGGTAACCTTGACGACGGTAAATAATTCGGAAAACTCGACCTCTTTCGATGTTAAAATTGTATCGATTATTTTTAGGTTAATGTTACCGTCTTTTTTTTAAGCAGTAATTTCTCATTACGCCGGGAAATTAAAATAAATAAATTTATAATATTTCATTTTTGGTAGTTATTATTTAACGGTAATTGGATAATCGGTTGAATTTAAATTAATTTCGATTAACTGAATATTCTATAAATGGAAATAAATCATTTTTGTTTTAAAGACTGATTTAATTGACAAAAGGATGATAAAACGATGGGATAATTAAAAATAAAACATTTTAAAACAGTAATTTTTCAGCTGATAGATTGTTTTTAAGAAAATCACTAGATATTTTTCATAAGTATTCCCTACATTTATTGGATACAAACTTATTAAATTGTCTTTAGAAATACATGAAGAAATGCATTAAGGCGTGATGATGTTTAACTGCTTTTGAATTTAGTCAATTTTTTTAATTTTATTAACTAAAGCCCGTCTTAATTCTTGAGGTCTCGTATCACGGATGTTTCGACGGAGTTAGTTTCTTCTTAAATACAAATGATACCATACATTATATTTTCATAAATCGACAACGACTACATTCTATAAATATGGGAGAATTTATTTAACTGAAATATTTAAACTTTTTGACAAATATGCGGATGTATTTATAGTATTTGTGTACGCAGGGAATTAAATACAGTCTGTGTGTTAGCAGACGACAAAGAATCATAGTTTTTGAATTGCAAAATACATAAAAGGTTTAAATGTTTCAATGAAATAAATTCTCCTGAACTTGTAAAATTTGGCTGTTATCATTTTATGACAATATAATGTGCGATAGAATTTGTATTTAAAAAAACACTAACTCCGTGAATGCATCCGTGACGCATAGCCGTAATACTCATACTAAATTGTATTTGATGAAATTTGAAATACACTTCGACAAAAGGAAGGGTCAATTTAAGGTTTATATTAAAGAGCAATTATCAATTAATTATATTATTACGAAAGTTAATTAATTATTATAAAATTTAGTTGTAAATATTACTAAGTTTTGTTGCATGAAAGAGAGAAAATGAAGAAACTTGTTGCGCACGGGGGGGGAGGGGGGCATAGCATACTACTGGCGCACGGTGGAACAAATTGTAATTAAAATATATTTGAAATTGTGGATTCTCTATTTGAAAATTAAAGTTACAAAATGGTCGTATAAAGGTATAATAAAGATATTTAAAATAATAAAATAATAAAATACTCAAAAGTATATTATGATAAATAATTCTTATATTTATTTGAATTTTCCTTTTTAATTAATTATAATCTTTTATGAGAAATGGTAAAATAGG
>JABFOX010002832.1:0-10992 GCA_022817665.1 Axea sp. ZL-2020 | reverse complement strand
TCCAATTTATCGTTAAAACGTGCCAAAAATGCAATTTACATCGAAATCCACGTAAATTTCAACCAGAAATACGAATACTAAAAATGAAGCTAAATCGACTATTCAAGAACAAAAAATGCGATTTTGACCCAAAAATGTGGTTTCATAAATCGTATTAGTTTAGACTTTAAATTAATTTGGTTTATCAATTTTATCGTTAAAACGTGCCAAAAATGCATTTTACATCGAAATCCACGTAAAATTCTAACAGAAATACGAATACCAAAAATGAAACTAAATCGACAATTCAAGACCAAAAATGCGATTTTGACCCAAAAATGTGGTTTCATAAATCGTATTAGTTTCGTCTTTAAATTAATTTGGTATCTAAAATTTATCGTTAAATCGTGCCAAAAATGCAATTTACATCGAAATCTACCTTAATTTCGAGCAGGAACACGGTTACTAAACATGAATCAAAATCGATTAATCAAGACCATAAAAGTCGATTTTGACGCAAAAATGTGATTTCAGAAATCGAATTAGTTTCGACTTTAAATTTATTTGGTTTATCAATTTTAACGTTAAAACGTGCCGAAAAAGCGATTTACATCGTAATCCACGTTAATTTCGAGCAGGAACACGGTTACTAAACATGAATCAAAATCGATTATTCAAGACCATAAAAGTCGATTTTGACGCAAAAATGTGATTTCAGAAATCGAATTAGTTTCGACTTTAAATTTATTTGGTTTATCAATTTTAACGTTAAAACGTGCCGAAAAAGCGATTCACATCGTAATCCACGTTAATTTCGAGCAGGAACACGCCTACAAAACATGAATCAAAATCGATTATTAAAGACCAAATTATTCGATTTTGAACCAAAAATGTGATTTCATAAATCGTATTAGTTTCGACATTAAATTAATTTGGTTTATCAATTTTATCGTTAAAATGTGACAAAAAGCAATTTATATCGAAATACACGTAAATTTCGACCAGAAGTAGGATTACTAATAATGAATTGAAATCGATTATTCAAGACTAAAAATGTCGATTTTGATCAAAAAATGTGATTTCACAAATCGTATTAGTTTAGTTTTTAAATTAAATTGGTTTATCAATTTTATCGTTAAAACGTGCCAAAAATGCAATTTACATCGAAATCCACGTTAATTTCAAGCAGGAACACGATTACTAAACATGAATCAAAAACGATTATTCAAACCAAAATTGTCGATTTTGACCCAAAATTGTGTGTTCATAAATCCTATTAGTTTCGACTTAAAATTAATTTCGTATATCAATTTTAACGTTAACACGTGCCAAAAATGCAATTTGCATCGAAATCCACGTTAATTTCGAACAGAAATACGAATTCTAAAAATGAAGCTAAATCGACTATTCAAGACCAATTAAGTCGAATTTGATCCAAAAATGTGGTTTCATAAATCCTATTAGTTTCGACTTTAAATTAATTTGGTGAATCTATTTTATCGTTAAAATGTGCCAAAAAGCAATTTATATCGAAATCCACGTAAATTTCGACAAGATGTAGGATTACTAATAATGAATCAAAATCGATTATTCAAGACCAATTAAGTCGCTTTTGATCCAAAAATGTGATTTCATAAATCAAATCAGTTTCGACTTTAAATTAATTTGGTTTATCAGTTTTATCGTTAAAACGTGCAAGAAATGCAATTTACATCGAACTCCACGTTAATTTCGACCAGAAGTTCGATTACTAGATATGAAGCTAAATCGACTATTCAAGACCAAACAATGCGTTTTTGACCCAAAAATGTGATTTCATAAATCGTATTAGTTTCGACTGTAAATTAATTTGTTATATAAATTTTATCGTGAAAACGTGCCAAAAATGCAATTTACATCGAAATCCAGGTTAATTTCGAGCAGGAACACGATTACTAATAATGAATCGAAATCGAATATTCAAGACCAAAAGGGTCGATTTTGATCAAAAAATGTGATTTCATAAATCGTATAAGTTTAGGCTTTAAATTAATTTGCTTTATCAATTTTATCGTTAACACGTGCCAAAAATGCAATTTGCATCGAAATCCACGTTAACTTCGAACGGAAATACAAATACTAAAAATGAAGCTAAATCGACTATTCAAGTCCAATTAAGTCGAATTTGATCCAAAAATGTGGTTTCATATATCGTATTAGTTTCGACTTTAAATTAATTTGGTGTATCAATTTTATCGTTAAAATGTGCCAAAAAGCAATTTATATCGAAATCCACGTAAATTTCGACCAGATGTAGGATTACTAATAATGAATCAAAATCGATTATTCATGATCAATTAAGTAGATTTTGATACAATAATGTGATTTCATAAATCAAATTAGTTTGGACTTTAAATTAATTTGGTTTATCCGTTTTATCGTTAAAACGTGAAAAAAATGCAATTTACATCGAAATTCACGTTAATTTCAACCAGAAGAACGATTACTAATTATGAAGCTAAATCGACTATTGAAGACCAAAAAAGTCGATTTTGAACCAAAAACATGGTTTCTTAAATCATATTAGTTTCGACTTTAAATTAATTTGGTATATCAATTTTATCGTTAAAACGTGCCAAAAATGCAATTTACATCGAAATCCACGTTAATTTCGACCAGAAGTAGGATTAGTAATAATAAATCGAAATCGATTATTCAAGAACAAAAAGGTCAATTTTGATCAAAAATTATGATTTCATAAATCGTATTAGTTTAGACTTTAAATTAATTTGGTTTATCAATTTTATTGTTAAAACGTGCCAAAAATGCAATTTACATTGAAATCCACTTTAATTTTGACCAGAATTACGATTACTAAATATGAAGCTGAATCGATTATTCATGACCAAAAAATGCCTTTTTGACCCAAAAATGTGATTTCATAAAGCGTATTAGTTTCGACTCTAAATTAATTTGGTATATCAATTTTAACGTTAAAACGTGCCAAGAATGCAATTTACATCAAAACCCACGTTAATTTCGACAAGAATTACGATTACTAAATATTAAGCTAAATCGACTATTCAGGTCCAAAGAATGCGTTTTTGACACACAAATGTGATTTCATAAATCCTATTAGTTTCGACTTTAAATTAATTCGGTGTTTCAATTTTAGCGTTAAAACGCGAAAAAAATGCAATTTACATCGAAATCCACGTTAATTTCGAGCAGGAATTCGATTACTAAACATGAATAAAATCGATTATTCAAGACAAAAAATATCGATTTTGATCAAAAATGTGATTTCATAAATCTTATTAGTTTATACTTTAAATTTATTTGGTTTATCAATTTTATCGTTAAAACGTGCCAAAAATGCAATTTACATCGAAATCCACGTTAATTACGACCAGAAGTAGGATTACTAATAATGAATCGAAATCGATTATTCAAGACCAAAAAGGTCGATTTTGATCAAAAAATGTGATTTCATAAATCGTATTAGTTTCGACTTTAAATTAATTTGGTTTATCAATTTTATCGTTAAAACGTGCCAAAAATGCAATCTACATCGAAATCCGCATTAATTTCGAGCAGGAACACGATTACAAAACATGAATCGAAACCGATTATTCGAGATCAAAAAAGTCGATTTTGACCCAAAAATGTGATTTCATAAATCGTATTAGTTTAGACTTTAAATTAATTTGGTTTATCAATTTTAACGAATAACGGCGAATGAAAATAAAATGTTACACGTATTTAGTGAATATTGAAGCAGAGTAGATTTTGTTCATCGGTTAAAGTGAGCTGCTTTAACACTGGCAGAAATGCAATTAGAAAAACATAAAGCCGTTAGGGAATGAGTTTTCCATGTTTATAATTATTTTCTTGGTTTCTTTCAAATCAAAAAATCTCTGCATTTATTTGTTTAAATGTAAAATTACACAAGTTACCGGTTAATTAATTTTTAATTATAAAATTGTTCAAAAGCAAAGAGAAAGAATAATTTCATAAATGATTAATCATCCTAATTTAATTTTCGTCGTTGTTGTTGCTTGATTATTATTTAAAATAACTAAAACGTTTTGAATTGTTGTTACAATTTGTAATAAGAAATCTGCTTGAAAATATGATCTACGTTGTAATTTGATCCGGATTGTATGAAATCCAATAGTAACTGGACCTACAACATGTGAAGTTAGTAATTACATTTTAGGCTAACAGCTTTACATTCCACATCAGTACTCTGTTCCTGCAATTAATTAATACTTAATCTACTTTAAAGGTATACTGGCATATTTAGTGAAATTAAATTATCCCGGGGCTGTTTTTGTTTTTAATTCAGCAATGCATTACCAACAATTTACAACACTTTTAAACAACTGTTAGGTTGTACTTATTAAGTGTTACGTTTTAATAATTAACATTAGAACAAAAGAAAGAAGTTATACTAAATATTTTTTAACGTCGTATTAAAATAGTTTTCTGTTTGCTAAATTTTTAATTAATTAAAATCAAGAAGATTAATAATATTAATGTGTTTTCAGACTTAAACGAAACATTTCTTAAGTGACACATGTACTGCGTTAATGCTGTGCAAATTAAAAGATTGTTTCAGATTGTACATTCAAAGTGCATTAAAGAATAGACGTGGTTGCCACGTTAACACACCACCCAACTCAGTGCCTGTCTCTCCATTAGTGAGAAAACACTTATTACTATTCATCATCAAAAGTTAATATTTCTTGTTTAATTAACAACTAACGACAGTGACTACAATTATTTTCTTATTCTAAAAACTGAAATATGTACAGGTATAAACGTTCCATAACCAACCCCAAAATTACCTCAGTTAATCAAACTTGAATCAAATAAATGTCTGCTTGTTTCTCATTTTAATTAATTAAAAAACTATTATCATAATTAGTCAAAAGTAAATAAAACATGAATAATGAATTATAAGAAACCTTTATTATAAAGTAATTAGTGAAAAATTATTAATGATGAATAGTTACTAAGTTAGAAATTATTATTATTCAAGAACACATAGTAATTAATAACTCGTAAATAACAAATGTTCCAAATGGGACAATTTACAAAATAATTGAGTACCAAATAACAATCACAAGTAAAACAACGTACATGTGTCTTCTGTGTTCAACAATTTCTTTTTTGAATATTTTAAATACTAAAATAAATCTACAAGTTTACAAATACATTTTAGAATGGAAACCACTTTTACTATTTGATATGATAATTTGTAAATTCAGCAGGTTTTATTTGAATCCTCATTTGTATTTTCTTTGCTGTCAGAGTAATGCTTTCTGTATAATTTACAGAAATTTAAAAAATTAAAAGTTAAAATCATTGTTTACTGTTTTACTTTATTACTGTACAGTATCTTAAGAACTTAGACACTGATATTATAATTTCATAAATTATTTCAATTTATCAATAATATGTCAAATTATTATATAAAACACAAAAATACTCGAAGTATTCAGTTACATACGCGTCTTCTCTTTATTTGTATTTAAATCTGACTTTTCTACTTATACGAGTAATTTTTTAATCGAGATCATTGCAAAATGTGTTATTCTCACTTGATGCAAAATATCCGAATACAAGCACAACTGTGCACACATGAAACAATTAAACTACATCGATATATTATCAGTCATCAGTGATTCATGCTGAAATATTTAGTTTCTGAATTTTCCACCAAACGCAGATGCAATCTTTCAAAAATCATAAGTGTGCGTTATACACTGGGAAATGATATCTTTGCATTTTGGATAAAACTATAAAGCCTCGAAACTGGTACATGCAACGGTAATAAAATACATCGACGTCGAATAAACAACGCGTATTTACATGGTAGGCACTGGCGGATATTCGGCGCAAAGCGAAACAGTCGAATATGAATATTCATACTGATATAATATACGTGGGCAAATTAACTTGAGTACTCGATATATCCCTATAAACGCCGCAGCAGAATGGGAATGAATTATCGGAAAACGCTCGCGGGGTCGCAGCGGAATTTTATTTGACGCGGCGCATACGTCGAATAAGTTGGTTGTAGGGCGAGGAATGTTTAGTATGTACGGTCACGCGCGACGATTTAACCGGACCGCCCCCTTCCGCACTACTCCCCAGATAAGACACAACGTCTAAGCATAAGAGGCTAAAGGGACAGACGCATTCCGCAACTCGGTGCTGTTACACGAGGAAGGACCGATCGGGTATGACGATAAGTCTCGGGCACGCGTGAGCTCCAAATTAATTGTTCCTTCGTATGCGAATACTACTTTTATCGCGGCCCTGTTTGTCCTCGTGCGCCGACAGAAACGGTAAAATAATGGAGTTCGGAAATTCTAAATATTGCGAAATATACGATTGTGCAACGATCCCTGATACCGCATAAACGTGAATCAATTATCAAATAAAAGTTGTCTGCGTAATTGTACATAATAACGCGAAACTTTGTGAGATCGTAATCGAAACACAATCATTATTAAATGCACTCCAAATTAAAATATCATTTAGCGCTAATTTGTTCATTGTTTTTATAACAAATTCAACGTACAAGTTTTAAAGTATCAAACGTAAAGTAAAATAAATTTTTTAGTAATTTCTAGGTTGAGATCATATAATTGTTGTATATAGTAATATAATCATTTATTAAGTCACAATAAAGGCGAAACAATTTTTCAATTACCGCAAATATTATCAATAATGATAAGACGGTGAAGAATTTATTAATAAAAAGTTGTTACAGTCTCAAGCCATTTGTCAATAAAATGAAATGTTATGTTTTATTAAAGCAATAAAATTGCTGATATAATTATTTACATTGTAAACGTTTTCTCCAAACCAATAGTTGATTTAAAATGATTTATTCTTATTTTGATATCATATATTCTTATTTAGAATCATTTTTTAAGCTCATAAATAACAGTTTCATGGGCTAATTAGAAATCAAATCAATTTATTTTTATATTAATATAAATGTTTATACACTGTAAAAAGCAGACTGTTTATTCTATCAATCAAAATACTGCCTTTATATAAAATTGTTTAGTTCAGAATAATCTATAAAACGATATTTTTAACTGTCATCAGAATCCACTTATCGTTACCTCGGTTCCATTCATACAATATTTGATTGTTGTATTTTCCACTTAGAGTTTGTAAATTCTACTTTCCCTCATAAGACCATTTATAGGGTGCAGCTAAGTATTTTAAATTTGAAGCACTTCCTGATTTAGAAACCGAACTACACAAGTTGATTTGCATTACGTTTATAACTTTGGTGTTCAATAAATTAAGATTAATACACTATGCGCGGTATAGCAAATTGTATACCATTTATAATAAATGTTTCATAGGATACAGTTGATTTTGAATTAAAACTAAATTTAATTAAAGTTCATTTATTGTTCAGCTTAAACATACACGAAATTTCAAACACTGAACTTCAATTAATCGACAAATTTTTTTCTCTGATATAATACAGCGAAAAAAAAAATATTTCACATTAATATTACTTACGTCAATTAAAAAAATATGAACAAATGCATTAAGTATGCGAAACTTGTGTGTTTTTCATTACTGACATCGGATTATTCAGTAAATTAAAAAAGAATGTAATTTTCAGTATTAAAAATTATTTCTAATCTACCTCTGATTTATAAATATGTTGGTACATTCTCTCATTTAAAATACTAATTAAACAAATACATATACGTATAATAAATAATAGAAGAAAATTGATGATATTCTAAAAATTTCATACCAGTGCAATTCTATGATTGCATACAACGTTATAAAATAACAATAAGAATACTATCAAAGCTTGAATTATTATAACTTCCAATTATACATTCTATTTCAACATACAAATTTTAATTTTAAATATAATTTAGTTCATTGATTTAATAAATACGTATCTTCTAGTATTATATAATCCTTCATTTGCTTGTCTTTTACAAGTCGTTTAGATAATCATTAAACATAAAACTATCTGACTTATATGTAATTTTAGTTTTATGCAATTTTTTTAATTCGTCGCCAACTACCGCGATACAAAAAAGAGTGGCTTTCATTAAATATAATATCAACAATTTTAACATCTTTTACAACAGTTCAACACAGCGTTTGAAAAAGTTAGTAAAACACATTTAATTGCACTCTGATAATAAAAAAAGAAGTCCAATTATTTATCAGTTCCGCAAGTATTCCTTAACGCAATAGCCATACAAAATATTACCTACTTTCACCAGATTTCTTTACATAACTGAGCGATGTAAAACTATGAGAGATCCCATTGCAAAAAATAGATTTCATTCCCGTAGACAGTTTATGAGACACTTTTGCCGTGGAATATTATTTCAGCTACGCTGTTCACTGATCGCGCGATTAAATATCACACTCTGTCAGCGCTGCGCGATATTTTGTTATGCGCTCTGACGTAGCGTATGACTTTCAAGGTGTGTTATGTATTAAAATGAGGGAGGTCTCCGGTCACGCGACAATCTTATTTCACATCATTTACGGGATATACACTTTCAAGCGTGAAGATAAACGTTTTTCGTGTTATCCATTTTATTATGCAGTTTGTACTAGAGTGCATTATTTCAGCTTCACAGTTCATTGGTTCGCTTCTCATATTAGAGTTCAATGTTACACGTCAGTTTTGACATGCGATTCGAATCGAGAAGTCGATTATTTTTGAGAAGTACAAAAAACAAAAACAAAAAAAAAAAAAAAAAAAACAAAACAAAAAGGCTTTGGTAACGATCGACCTGTATGCTAATTCCTAGCTTCAACTCTGGATCTTTCGCGGAGCGACTTCACGACGAATTGGGTCGAACGGTAGAATTTAGAATGAGGAATTAATTGTTGAATTTTGTATAGAAAAGCAGCTGCGATCTGAGTGTCGCGGATCGAATTTCCATTCCGGTTAGTTAATGTTTGAGTTATGTGTATGTGAAGTAATCGGATACGTGTATCTGTCGGAAAGCGAAAAGATGTGTACTGAACGTGTCGTTATAAATGTAAGTTTGGCTTCAACTGTGTTTCGGTGTATCGAAAAAGTCTGATCGTTGATTTGGCATTGTAAATTTAAAAGCAATTGAATGGATTTTAACCGAACGACAATCACTCGGAATGAACGCGAGGATGCGACAGGTACATTTATTATTTATTTATTTGACTAATGTTATTTGTTTACGAAGTTAAAACTCGTCCTTTTATTTGTATGACTTCTAGGGATTTGTTGTTGGATGAATGTGTGCTTCAATATTAAAATATCGATTAACGCGGCTATTTCTTTGACTTAAATTATGCCATTTGTGTTCTGCGAGGTAAAAGCTGGTGTAATTAATTCCGTTTGACTAAGTATAATTTATTGTTAATTAAAGTAGGTCTAATCTTTAATACATTTTACATTTACTGATATGGATCTTTTATTCACCGAGATTTATTTCTGCCGACTTAAGAGATTAAGTTCGAAGTGGTTTATAAATTAATTACTTTGACGAAGTAAATATTAATGTATATAGATTAATAGATAAACATATTTTGAATAAATGAATGTCCATGTTGAAGTTCGTTTAAAAATCAGATCTGATAATGCGATACTATTTCTTTATATACAATTAAGTAATAATATTTAGAACATATCTGAGTAAGATCAGTGCAAATTTGCGTGATTTATAAACAGAAATTGGTACCTTTGTAATACACTAGTTATGGATAGATTTATCGTGTAATGAAAATGCAACGATTCTGTTAAAATTACACTTTTCCACTATATAAAATATATATCATCATTGTCATTTTTTTTGAACAACTTTGCATGCATATATTTTGAAGAATACATATCTATCGTTAACCAGGCTGTGAAATTTTCAAGTTCGTAAAAAGATTTGTATGTTGTTGTGTGACTGATGAAAAAAAATCTGGTTATTTTACTGCTTAGCATCACAAAAGATGTTCGTTTTAAACAGGAAAATTGCAATTGATTAATACTTAACAAATATTTTTGCAAAGCAACAATATTTCACGGTGTTTCGACCATATTTTGAAACTATCACTGAAACATTAACTTACCTTATCTCGCAGCATGTCGCGCACCCTGGTGGCCTGGCTTCTGCTTCTATGCAACTCCAGTTGTAGCTCCAAGCATCTCTCCTGCCAGTTGAGCTGCTCAACTGAACTAGAATAGCCATCGAAACTTTTGGAGGACCCATAAGCTGGCTTGGACTCTTTCTTAAGGTCGGCACCAGTTCCACCGGAAGTCGAGGTGGCGACTCGCTCGACGTACAGCCTGTTTTCGGCGTGATGGTGCCGACTACCGGATAACGAAAGCGTTCTCTCGAAATGACCTCTACCGCTCGAAGGCCCAGCTTCGTAAGGCGAACGACCACGGTTCGCATTCTGCGACTCAAAGTCGACTTGGTGGGCGTAGACGCGTTTATCGGCGTATTCCACGTGGCCGCTCGAGTCGGAAGTAAAATTGTAAGGATTGCACTTGGACTTGACTTGGTTGGTGCTGTCTTTCAGCTCTACGTATCCAGCGCTTTTTGCTGTTTCAACGAAACTCTTATCCTTTTGAAAGACGAGATTCGGCACGTTTACGTATGGTGAATCCCTAAAAAGATTCAGACAAATTATTCATTTATGCTGATCGTTACGAATATTCATACGCAAATGCACATTGTGTAATACCGTAACCATTATTTATTAACGTTATGATTTGTTACATATATTCGATTCAACTTCATATTTTATGATTCAATTGATGTAACTTTTGGCGAAGCTCGCAGTTCTTTAATGATGCATTATAAATAAGTAATGAGCCATTATTAATGTTATTGTTATTATTATTATTATTATTATTATTATTATTATTATTATTATTATATAACATTTTTCATACGAAAATATCAACTTCACAGGGAAAAAGCATTCAAATATGTCTTTCTTTTAACAAGAAACAGAGCTTAAAATAGACTTATATTGATT
>JABFOX010002831.1:0-10993 GCA_022817665.1 Axea sp. ZL-2020 | reverse complement strand
ATGGTACCTTGACAACGAGCATAAATTTGAAATTGTTTGATCGATAATTTACGAGATATCGATCACTACAGCCATCTACCGAAAAAATAATGGATTTCTTTTTGCCCAACCTAATATATTTATAATACCGGTTCCAAAATATGTATAAATGTCTAGCATTAGATTGTGTTTGTACAACCAGCATTAAAATTATGGCTGATTTGAAAAGTAAACCATATGTTTAAAATTCTAAAAGATAACGGCATTATTTATTAAGTTTTGATGGTACTATGATGTATAACAATCTTATCTGCTTTCTTGAAGTAACCTTGCAATAAGCATTATTGCAAATTATGAAGTAGGGATAGAAAAATTATTAAAACAATGCATTTAAGTGTAACATCGAAAAGTAACACCAAAACATAATAATTTAAATCAACGGTCAGCATTTAATATTAGAAATTGTTTTCTATAATATTTTATGCCAAAAAAGAAAAAGTAATTAGAAATATTTGACATTTCAATACCTTTATTTTGTCTTGTTTTCGCTAAACTATAAGCGTCAGTGTCGTATAACTTTTAATTTTAGACGGAAAAGAGGAAGTAAAAGTAATCAAAATATATACCTATCGAATCACCAATTGTAAAATGTTTATACAAATGTAATTCAATAAATAATTTTTTGTTACTTTTTTTCTTACAGAGAATCGAATGTTCTTGCTATAAACTTTCAGCAGTGTCTCAACTCTCTGCTCTCACTTGGAAAGAGCATATGTCGAAGAAGAAAGTCCACCTGAGTGTGAATGTTGTGTCTCCCTTTAGAAACTGGTATAATTTACATCACGTAAGTGTTCCATTTATGCCGATGTAATAATTTAAAATATGTCCCTTTAAAACATAGTATTGTAAAGTATATGCTTATAATTATAGATTGTTGTTGATTATCTATCATAAAGCCTAAGAAAGTAAAACTAACTCGCAATTAAAGACGTATCGTTTATAATAAATTGATACAGGATCAAACGAGGCAGAAGAAAATAATTATTTCTGAAAGTGACAGTCGTCAGCACAGTCAATTAAAACAAAAACAAGTTTCTTATTTATGCTCTTATTGCGTGGAACATGACTGAAAGTTATGAATCAACAGTTTTTTCAATGCAACAGTTATCATTGGAATACCCACTGCATTAAATACAAACATCATCGTCAGAATCTTCGAGTGATTGGGACAAATCATCTATGATGAATAATCTTGCCGAATATCTTGAATTAGATTCAGTAGAAATGACTTTCAGGGGAATCATTTCTACTCTTAAATCCTATTGCTTGTATGTCTGCTAATCAAAATCATCGATTAACGTTCTTTCTCAAGTTCAGTTTCATGTATTTAAATTATCACACATTTTTATATCGAAGGAAATCGTTGAAAACTTGACATTATAGAAAACCAGCAGTACTCTCCAATATTTGTAACTTGGAATAAGGACGGTAGTGAAGGCTGTTGGTTATTTAGTGAATAGTGTCTACGCTTTCTCTTTATGTATGTATGTATGTATTGGACTGAATAGCTTTCGCTAAATGTAACATTTTTTTAAAGATTGTATCGTGTATTTTTGACAAATTAATTATTGACGAAATTGTCTAAGGATTAATATTTAATACTTTTTAACACACTTCCGTATCATTGTACGAATCATACGTTTTTATGGGCATAAAGTTACCATGACATTTAAACTGAGATACATTTTGTTGGCATATTATTATAATTTCAATTTTCTCAAATGCGTGCAAAACATATTGCCGGCATAAAGATAGTATCACTTAACAACGTGCATTTTTTATATGTTGACAATATAATAATAACAGAATCATTCTTTCAACTTAAATATTGAATACAAAGGTGCTGCCATTTATAGTACTTCGTGTAAATCGATGGTGTAAACGATCGTGGGTAAGGCCATCGTGAGGTGAGGACGATTCATTATATATTATATTCTTTTACAAATAGTATCGTTATATAATCTGACATTTTTATTACTATAAAAGTCTTAACACGGATAAATAGATAGAAAGTTGTCATTCGAATGTAAAAATGACAAATATTATATTTATTCAATATTTGGAAAAAAACTTTTCAATGGTATGAACATTTACCGTTATCTTGCCATCTTGGAATTAGGATATGGAACAGCTTTGACAACTTAAATAGGAACCCGTACTTTTTATTAAACATTCGACAAATTACCACACTCCAAATTACACAAGCTTTTTTCCACACATTTTGTTTTTTTTTTTTTTTTTTTTTTTTTTTTTTTTTTTTTTTTTTATTTTTTTAACACTTAACACCAAACGCTTATCTCTAAACTTGCATTGCAATCGTGTACTTTTGTCTCGGGTACTAACTGTAGTACAGAAACGACGCGTCATACACGTCGGAATCTTCGTAGCGACACACGTGACATACATATACACGGACAGGTAGATAGCGCCTGTACGTGAGCTCCGCATAAGACTACAAGTCCTGTTAGTATCCCTTGGCTGATTGCTGACCAAACAAGAGAACCGGCACCTATCATACTCTCTAATTCTTTTATTAATTTATTTACTTTAACTATAGTTTGTAATTATTTTATTCCCTCTACACCTTCGTATTTCGTTTTTGAACCTTTCTGTATATATTCTGTTTTTAATGGCTTTTAAAGGTACGTTTATTACTCCGTAAAAGTTTATAAAATTTGTGTCCAATTAAAAATGTTTTCTTTTGTCATCTGTCTTTATCATCTCTATAAAATGTGCATCTGATTCATCTATTTAAGCCTTTATTTCAGTCATACTTTACAAGTGCAATTGGAATAAATACATGTAATTTTTTATTTGTTGCAATTCCAACAAAAAATCAAACCACAAAAACCACATTACATAAGCAGCTGCAATGTGATTCGTGCGTCAAAAGAGTACACAGTCAAAATTTATTATCATCAATCTTATAATCGGCTAGTCAAACAATCACGTCATCAAAATACATCACGATTGTAAATGCTTAACGATTTTTAGATAGCGAATCAAGGACAAATAGTTCGAAGATACACTGTGCAAAGTCTGTGAATGGTATGAGGAGTTCCTTAGTTAGTTCAGTAAACTTATTTCATTCATAGGCCTTGCTCATAGTAGCGATAAAGAATAACACAGGAATTTCATCTTGCTTGTAATGTTTATCATGACTGTAGCAGCTGACAAAAAATGGCACATGTTTTATTACTTACTTTATTAATTATAAATCAAAATAAGGAGGATTAAGAACAACGAAGTAGCTGTTTTAATGTTATTGACTAATGAGGTCAGAATCTGTATCTGTGTAGTTCACAAGAGATGTGTGTTATGCTAAGTTTGATGTTTAAATTTCCCATTGCCGATGAATTATAATTCAACTAAAGTTTGCAGCCATTCGAGAAAAGTTTCGTACCTTTTTTAAGGTGTAAAAAAAAATGAGAGATGAAGTTAAAATAAGAAAGTGAATGAACTGTCATTGAAGGATAAGTCGTGGAACTATTCTTCATTGTTTTTCACCAGACTTTATTTGAACTTGTAAAATTATTCCTTTAATTGCAAAACCAATTTAAAATTGTATTTCGTTTCATTTCAATGCAAAACATATTAAGAGTAATAAGTTAAATTCTCATTGAATAACTTGTATACTTCGACTCATTAAGTTGGATTTTGTATCCCCTTCAGTGCAACTGTATCAGTGCAACAGAAACAAACAAGAGCACGCTCGTCAGCACTTTTTAAATGTAAACATTATATGCACACAATTCTCACGTTTCTTACACGGAGGATCTTTCTGACTGAATGAATGAAGAGAAAAACGTAGAAGCATGTTATATTTTATACTTTAAATTTAATTATGTGGTATAAATGAAGAAATATAGAAATGATAGAAAAAAAAATTAATGCTGTAATAAATTTTGAAAAGAAATAATTCTACTTACAATGTAAATGATTTTGTTTTATACGTCTGTAACTGGTGACGCTTTATATCGAGTTGTAAAACTTACATTAATTATTTGTAAATCTGGTCTGAGTTGTTATTTCACATCACTTTCGCAAAAAGTATTAATTTGAAAGAAGATAAGATTGACACGTTGTATTCACTCTTAATTTGAGAAAACTTAATCATTTCATTGGCACTGTCATCGCGTAATTTGACATGTGAATCGAAAAGTATGCTTTTGTGTTATTGACACGGTGTAGTGAACATGAATATGCATGATTCAAGGGACGCAGTATGAGTCTGGCGTCGAGCCGCATATCAACGTACTCCAAACTGCACGAAAAAGCGTACAATTTGCTGTTCATCTGTCGTTAAAAAGCTATAGATTCCGAGGTGGATCTAGTATTCAGAAAAGGATGACGCAGAGGGAGGACGTCTTGAAATTTGAGCAGGGCCGTATAAAAGCCTTGCAAGAGGAGCGTTTGCACATTCAGAAAAAGACATTTACAAAATGGATCAATTCTTTTCTCAACAAGGTAAATCAACACTGACTTCTTTTGCAATTTGAATGATTATTTCAATTGAGCGACTCGTGTTCATTGATTGAATTCTTGTAGGCGCGCATGGAGGTGGAGGATTTGTTTATCGACCTGGGAGATGGAAAAAAGTTGCTGAAGTTACTTGAAATTATATCCGGTGAGCGATTAGCGAAACCGAACAATGGACGGATGCGAGTGCACAAAATTGAAAATGTTAATAAATCACTGGCTTTTCTTCACACAAAAGTGAGTAATTTGCAGATAAGGGATTTTAACATTTCAGATTAAAACTTAATGATTTGTTTGATTAGATAACAAAAGCAAAATAATATTATCAGGAGAAAAGTATTTCATTTTCATGACGAATATTTATTACAGCGAATTAAGCAGTCTGTGAAATGGCACAATAACGCTATTTCCAAATTAAAATCAATTTCTACCATTTAGTAATAAACAAACTGCCCTTTAACTGCCTTAATGCTCGCTGATGGCATGGGATTGAACACGAAGATGACAACATTTCTTTGACCGAATAATTGATTTTCATTTTGAAAAATTGAAACAAACGAAGTGTATCCGTCATTCGGTATACGCTGTTCCGTGTTTTTACTTTTGTTATAATTCTTTTTTACGACTGCTACTGTTAATGTTTCATTGATAGTTTTTATCGTGGTTAATTAATTAGTTAAACTTGCACAAAAATGACGTTTTTAAAAGCATTTTAGTCATTTGTATAGAGAAAAGAAATCAAGACGGGCAAGTGAAAATGAAAAAAAGACTCGTTGCTAAATAAGGCTGGATTTAGCAACGAAATGAATCGCATGACATAATAGTCTTACTCATAATTCTCCAAAGAGTGAAGGATGGCAGAATTCGGTGCTTCTGTTGAAACGTTACTCAAGCATGTCGCTCGTGCAGAAAGCAGGATCATCGTCCCGCGGAGGATCGCGTGAACGCATCCGGGGCATCCGAGCGTCTCGATTTGTTATTAAGAGTAAAACAAATGCACGCTTCTCCCGTTACTGGTAATCGAAGACGTCGCTAATCATATTTTCTCGTCTCTCCTGATCAACGTTCGACACAGTTCAATTGTCCTCAGTATTGGATCACACACGTTTTTGTGTGCATTACAATTTAGAAGCAATCTTATAAAAATATTACACTTTTTGTTACTTTTACCGGATAGAAGCAATCTTATTTCAAAAAGATTCTATTTTTTGTGAATTTGTCTTTCATCGGTTCTTTCCGAACTGTAATTTGTCATTTTGCTTTTTCTTTTTAATTTAAATAATATATTTTACAAGTCATAATATTTTTGAATAGAATTAACGTTAAACGCTTCTGTTTAATTTAAATATGCAAATGAAGTTTAATGCTTGTAAATTCTTGGATTCGTTGGAAACAAGTGAAGAAATATACGCTGATGCAAAGAAAGTTCATTATGGCAATAAAATGAATTAAGACATACCCACTTGATTCTTATTCAACTCTCTTTTTTATATTCTAGTAATTGTATCAAATGAGACATTAAAATCCTCTTACAAGGGGAACTCGTATTTTCAATTTTACTCAGGTTCATGAAGAGTTACGAATCAAGTGAAATAAAAGTGTTGCGTGGAAAAGTCGAGACTATTTTAATTTGTCTCATTTGGTTTGGATTGCAACCAAGGTTATTGAATTAATACATGTTTTTATTTGGTATATCAAGATGAGTAATTGTTCGATGGTCTCGCTTCAACCTGTCAATGTAAATTTATGACATAATGGAAACAAATAAAAAAGTTAAATGCTTAATTTATTTAATTATGTATAAGTTCTTTTAAATATCTACATTATTATTCATTTATATTGGCATTAAAGCAAATTTATTTTTGTTAATAATTAAGAAATTTAAAAGCAAAAATTAATTGTAATCGTTTAATTTTTTTTATTGAATTTTCAGTATACAGTCATATATTTATTGCACGTGATACTTATAATTATTAATATTGTGAAAGGCATGTGCATTGTTTAAAATTAATATATACTAAACTAATTGTTTCATTAGTTGAAAAACAAACTGTGTATAACTGGACAGTTTTGTTGTCGTTATTATAATCAAATGTATTAAAGTGAATTCTCATCATGCGAAAATGCAGATCACTATATTGATGCGATACAATCGCGTGGATGGTTGAGACTGTTACCCTCTCACACGACATATACAAACAAAAGTCATGCATTGAAATTGAACAATAGGGTAACATGCACAGTAGAATACTTAGACAAATTACCGAGTAAAAAAAGTTAACACGTCATAATCTGTTACACTTAACAGAAGTTTAAGTGGAGTTACACAAAGATGCAAAGTTGAAAATGCGTTGATTTCTAATCATTTATTATTTCTTTAAAAAATACACAGCAGTTCTGTTTTTGTTGAATTAATTTTGGAAAATAATTTTACAAAGTGGTAAATTTGCTTTACGTTATAAAAGTAACAATAAAAGGATATTTCATGCATTTGCTTACTTTAATCTTTTATTTCATTATTTAAATTTCAAATTGATTTAATATTTTGTAAGAATCTACTTATACATGTATTTAAAAACGCTTATCGAACTTACAATTTAAGAGTAGTAAATCATTCTCCATTAATGCCTTGCATTAATTCAATGGTTGCATTACTTATGTAATGTACAATTAGTATTTTTACCAGAATTAAAATAATAAAAAAAAAACAATGACAACGTGAGGTTGATTAGCCTATTGCTGCTATTGAGTTATAATTAATTAAACACAGTTAGTGAAATTAATCGTTGTTCATTAAAATATGTGGTATAATTATATTTGGTGCATAACTGAAGGCGAGATTAAATGTTATAACTGGATGTTACATGTAGCAACTTTTTTTGTTGCTCACATTTTATATCTTTATTTATTTGGAAAAAACTTGAATAAGTCTCAGTGAAAGTTATGAACTGTAAGAAACTGAAAGTAATATTTTTCATACATTTATATATGAATAGTGTTGGTGATTAACACTCGCATGATTTTAATTAAATTTTAATATCTTTATTATAGTGCATAAATGCAATATTATCATTTTATCGAATGCTTATTATTTTTTACTTTGGTAATGAAAAATAGCTTTACCATACACTTTCGTGCCATTTTTTACGCGTATTTAATAAATGTTTTTATCGTCATAAAAAGCTAATTTGAAAAAGTGGTGCAGATGATTTGTTCTTCGTGTATTCTTATGCTTTACGTGGTACGGACAAAAATGGAGATGCAAGTGAATGATTTTCGTTCAATCACAGCAAAATTTTCCCAGTTGATTATGATTTGCTTTTTTTATGAGGATTATGAACGAAAGCAAGGGTTGTTAGCGAACGCTGATATTTGGACTTTTATCGTGGAAAGGAGATGAGCCTAACAAATGAGCGAGTGAACAATCGTTAAAACGGAACCAGCAATCAATGATCCGCTCACTTAGTAAATAATGCATGATGGACATGTACAGTATTAACAAATGAACATTACAGTTAGTTCCCCCGGACGTAAAGAGATGCTAGAGTTTTTGCGCTTGCGCACATAATCGAGATAGTCGGCGAATTCCGAGTGCGCTTTTCTGTGCACGATTCCCGTTTAGCAGATCGCGAGCGAGATCGTGGGCCAGCCGTGGGCCTGGCCACGCATACACGTAACACACACAGACGCGCGCGCGCGTGCAAGTTTGCCTGCCTGACCGCCTGCCTTATTGGATCGGACAAAAAACCCGCTATCTTTGATGCGGGAACGCAGCGGACCCGTTAAGACCATTTTTTGATTCACCACTGCCATTTGTTTTATTTATGGATTTTCTGCCCAATCGTAAAATTGCTCATTGTTCGGCTATCGTTTTTTTTTCCGCCGGTTTCAGTTGCATGCTCCGAATGAATCGATACTCCCCGTTGCTTCTATTTACATTCCATTTTCCTAATTTCTCAGGAAAGTTGCATATTTGCTGCAAGAAAAATCCGAGTTGAATAAAATATCAGGCATTTTTTCACGGGAAGAACATTCTTGCGTAATTCGTTGTAATCTTGTTTTATGAATACTTTTCACAATCGTATTCCATCCATCGCAAAACGAGGACGGATTAAAAATTCAACGCTTCGTGTTGTTGACATCGATGAAAATTGCTTTTTCGTCGATCGTCGATAAATATCGCTGGCAGCTTCGGTGTCAACACTTTTATAAATAATTTACAACGCTGAAACGCGATAGGCGAAATTTGATGTTCATCCGATGCTCAGTTCCTGACTGCGCTTGAGCATACGGCTGTTGTTTTTCAAATGTTTTACTGTTCAATCGCTATCTTATTTATCATTGTCAAACGCTCAATCGTTTCAATTTTTCAAGCCGTCGTTTTTATTTCGTGCAGCTTAAAGATACGCATTGTAAGCAAGGTCAAATAATTTTTTAGACTCTTGACATCGGTTTGTTATTGGCGCATACATTAATCAATTCTATCCGATGACTGCAATGGTTCAAGTATACGACATTAATAATAGAGTGAAATCATACATCGGCACTTATCTTTGGAATTAAGAAACGTTTTCTTTTTTAACGACTTATCATGAGCCTTTGACTTTTTACCAGCGAGGAGGAAAAAGAACTCTTTGGATAACGTTTCATCAAAAAATAACCCATCTTGATTCTTTTGCAAACACGACTCATGCTCTACATTTCTCGTTGAATTCTCAGCATTGCAGAATTTGCATTCGGAATATGAGCGTTTCGGTATCGGATTTGACTAAACGGGTATTATCTTTTTATAATCGTGACGCGGCTCTAAATGGCATTCGTGAGAAATAGGAAATATATTGCGCAGATGGAAAATATGCACATACAATGTTATGCACGTATGTATTATGACGTCCTCGGATAACTGGGGGCTTTCTATCTAAAGGAGTTACGCAATTATGTCAATGCGTCGTTAATACTTTATCGCTGTTTTCAGTCTTAACAACTATTCGCTGCCACTGAAATTTCAACCGTTCTTTGAAAATATTCCAGTCGGTTCAGCAGAATTTGGCGTGTCAGCTATTTGAACAATTTCATTGGAAGTAAACAAATTCGGCATCCGCCGTTCGGGCGTAACCAGGCCAACGAAAAAGTTTGTTTTAATCGAAGTGGAGCGTAATCTGATTATCAAAATCGAACCGCAGCGCATTTGGTTGTTTCGTCTGGAACGAAATCAAATTTCTACCGGATTGGAAGAGAGATCGGACAGGAGGAGAGGATGATTGACTAAATTTATGGAGGGTCTCTAGATGGGATGTTTGGTAATAATCGAAAGAAGGATGCGGTGCAGGTGGATGCAAACGATAGGTGCAAAGGATGTTGCGCTCTCTCTCTCTCTCTCTCTCTCATTCTTCCCCCCCTCTCTCTTTCTCTCCGCTAGGCGAAGAGCGAACAATCTTTGGGCCGATAAAGATGGAAAGCAGCGAAAGGCGAAGCACTGTAAATAAGTGCGAGCGAGTTGGGGAGAAAGAGAGAGAAAGGTCAGCGACCGAGGTGAACCAAGCAAAACTCGTTAGACGGAGCGTGCGAGTGCATCGCGTTTACAGTGCATGCGTTTCTGCCAATGCTTACATATCTCCCCAACCACACATTCATACCTCAAATGACATTAGTACGTTACTACTTACTTACTTACGTCATTACATCAGCTCATATCAGACTTATAAAGTGATACCCACCTTGAATCACGCCCTTATTTGTAAAATCAATTATGCCAATGGTAACGATTTTTGACTTCCCCCATCAACGCTGACATTTGCCAATATTCTACATCAACGTTACTCTTTCTTATTTTTCCAATGACACAGATTCGTGCTTTAAATCAATCAAGCTTTATCACCAATTTTGTCTTGCTCCATTTTTCTTTTTATTAGTTTTTTCTTACAGAACTTTATTACAAAGTAATAAAGAACTTATCAGAAGGATTTGCATATAAAAGAAGTGACGCTGTTAGACGCAGGCACTTTTGGTCAACAAGTTCAATTAATTAAACTGACAAATTTCTTATTTATAATTTTCATTTGCTGTAATTCAAAACGGTCAATGGTACTGATTAATTTGAAAATATCTCCGAATGTTTTGAAATGTTTTGGAATGATGATTAATGGTTTCTGGTGAACTTTATTCCACTGTTAAAGTAACTATCAATAAAACGGTCTAACTTAATACATATCGTAACAAAATTGAACTCTGTTTACTTTCAATGCAAATAATTGACATTCCAAACAATTTTAGTATAATTAAAATGGTGCTTTTTAAAGCATTCAAGACAAATAATTCACGTGCGTTGCGCTACAATTATTTGTACGTGTTTGCTCAATATATGTATACTCGAAAATGGTAAACGTTAATTTTTAATATAGTCTTTGAATAAAAAAAAAATGTTATTTTAATTATAATTAAAGCATACTTACCGCAATCACTAAAAAGCAGTATC
>JABFOX010002830.1:0-10998 GCA_022817665.1 Axea sp. ZL-2020 | reverse complement strand
TCATAATTATGTAAATTACACAAATATCTTATATTTATATATTATTTTAATAAATTAGAATCATTATTTTATAGCTAATGCAATTATTGTTGCATAAAAAATGTAAAATTGTAATTTCCATACAACGGTTTATCGTTTGCATTGTATATATGAATTACATAATTTTGTCCTTATGTATATTTTATAACTTAAATCATTTTTTTTCTTTCAAACAATTTACATTTTGAAAATATTTGAATATAATATAAATATTTATATCTTTTGCTTTTGTAATACTATATTTGTTTTAAAAGTGAACTATTAGGATGTTGTAACAACTTCGGCGTCTAATACGGAGATCTTTTAGTTCAGAGAGCGCATATACGGCAACCGGAACGATGCGATGAATGGAACCTCTCACTTGTAATTCGCTCGAGTTCGCAATTATATAGTGTTTGATGTTTAGTTGCGTATTATTTCTCCATGACACAGTGAGGATCAATTGGATTTTAATCGCGACCTTCTTACTCATCACAACAAACCAAATTTCATCACCACAGGAGATACATCTTTTCCCGTAAAGAACGTTAATCTTGTATTCCGTGGATATAACGTGGGTGGACCTAAATATTCAAGCGAGATTAAACATCCATATAGAATTTATTTACCTTTTTAAATGCCACGTGATACCTTTTTGAGACGGTATTACTCATTAATGTTAAATTCACTCATTATTTTTTTATACAAGCTAACGAAAAAAGATTCTGTGCTATAAAATAATACAAGTTTAAAGTGAATATAAATTTAAGTTTATATTTACCACAAAAGTTATTTTTCCATGCGTAAAATTATTATAGCAGTCAATATTACAATGATTTTTCTAATAACCACAATGCAAAAAATCTGATTTAAATTATTAAAATTTTTCTTATTGGGTACATTTATTACAAACATTAAATTATCAAAACTTTCATCTATGATCTATATCTAAACGAATTCTATACTATATTCCATAAAAGAAATAATATTGATATATTTTTCTTCATAGACTGAAAAAAGTATCTGATAATTTTCTTTGTTTTTTCTAATGGTATCAAAATATAAAAAAGATTATGTAAATAAATAGAACATTCACAAAAGTTTGGTTTTACAATTTTAAAATAAAGAACTGTAATTTTGCATCAATATTCAAACATAAAATGTATTTTAATTTAAATATAATAAAATCAGATTAACATGAACAAAATTAGTTCAGTGGCATTTAGATTTAAAATTATTATTTGTCATGTACAATTGAATAAATTTTCTTAATCTATCAAAAATTTGATACTTGTTTTTTAAAAATAAATTCTTCGGATTATTTTTTATTTATTGTTCATTGTTTTTCTTGAAGCACATTAATAATATCTTCTTTCAATAATTTAACGTGTACATTAACATTTATATTAATATATACAATTATTTCATCATATATATGTAGATATCGAAAATATAGAAAAAACAGTTTTTATGTATATTAATATAATTTGTCTACTTCTTTTTCTTTATTTTACACACATATATATATAATTTTAACAATCTTCAATATACTATTAATTAAAAATGCTAATAAAAATCAAATTATGGCTGATATAATTTTAGTATAATATTTATAACAAATTTGCATATAACAATTAATATCAGAAAAACATAAAGTCTGATACTTTAATTTCTTTTACCAAACCCACTCTAATTATCTACATAAGTAATAAAATAACATACCAAAGTTCACAAGCATACACTTCTTTGCAATAAACAAAATTGAGAATTTAATATAACTGTCAAACTGTTGCTACGTTATTGTTCAATGTAAACTGAGATTTCAGCATCCAAATAATTTGGTTTCTTCCATCCTGTCATCGTCATTATAGATTATTTTTGACTGGTTATCATTTTATTGACAATATCAAATGGAATTGCCACATGAGAAATTCGACTTAAGAGTTCTTCATTAATAATACAAATGCCTTATCTTTAATAATCTTTGTCAATTAATAACATTTTACAGTTTATAATAATACTGTTTGCTGATATTCGACTCTTCTTATTATATAACTATACGTGCTCACTTATTAACTTATTCATTCAAACGTTTAATTTTATTCATTGACGACCTTTTTACTTCTCTTTAATATATATTTTACTGTTCAAACCCACTATTATGATTTGAAGAATACTTAATAATTATACGGAGTATCTTGAAAATAACTAAAAAAATCAATAAAATGTTATTTTGGAATCATGTTAAAAAACATTTTGTTTTTTATATTATTTTTTAAATTCTATTTTCGTTAAAATACAAATATCGTTAAAAATTTAATTATTTTAATTATAAATAGAGTTATACGCTATTCTTAATTAGTTATTTAATTAAATATAGAAAGAAATAAAGAGCAATTTAAAGAAATTTAGAAATAATAAAACGAAATTTTAAAGTGTTATTTTTATAATACATATAAAAAACTATTTTAACATAAGCAGTATTTATAAAAAAAAAAACGTTAATATGTCATACAGTGAAAAAAAAATTAAACTTTACATTTTCAGATATACTTTTCAATATAAAGGAGATGAATATATTGAATTAAACAAATTACTAAAAAATATCATTAATTATGTTTATATGAATTTTACTTATGTGAATGATATTAACTCAAATAAATTGATTGACAAAACATTCAATTTATATTGGATAAGTCCAAATATGTCTCTTTATTAAAAGCACAATCAACATAAATATTAAAATAATATTTTCTTTAGTTATATTTTATCGTTATCAATGCCAATTTAATGATGAAAAACAATTATTTAGTTTCCAACATCAGTATTTATTCAGTATGTTCCACAGTTAGTTCAATATGTTTTCAATATTTAAGTAAAAAAATATCAAATTAAAACATAAAATTACATTCTAAAATTCTATATAATAATTTCTATAATTTCACCTTCATCTTACCTTTGTAATATTATAAAAAAAGTTTTAAGTGGAATACGAGAAATATTTTCAAATAAATGTTTACATGTGTTATTCTTGTAAACTCTAATTACACCATTTCAATTTTTTACAAACAAATATTTACAAATACATACTTCTATTGGTACCTCAATAATATAAGTTTTATTCACATTCCACAGTTCTCAAGTGTTACTTCTACAATATGCTTGAGTACACGAAAAATACGAAATGTTAGCAAATGTACGAAAATTCTATAAACATTTAGAAATGATTTTTTTTATTTTTTAGACATATATTTTAAATAATCTATTAAATCTTGTATTTTTAAACTTTTGCGCATTTTGACCTTTTTGTCAATCTTACTGTATGATGTACAAAACTTTTATTTAAAAATTAAAAATGATTTTATTTGTATATTTAAAAAAGTCTTTTAAATTAGCAAAGAAAAATTCAAAATTTATCGTAATATCTATTAGAAAAATGTGGTAGATATATTTATATAAACATTTCTTAAACAGAGAAGTCTAAAACGTTACTCTTCAGTGACTTCAATTGAAGTGACTTACTATATTGTTTAATTTCCTTAATTAATAAAATTTAATTATTATTTATATTTAAAAATTTAATTATAAATTTACTTTTAATTTTTAATTTATAAATTAATTATAATTTATTATTTTTAAATTAATAAAAGTATTCAATACAAATAACGAATTAAACTGAAGAAAACATCAAAAAATTATAATCTTTTGGAATGCAAAAAAATCATGTTTAAAATGTGTATTCTTTTTATTTCTTCTTAATAATTGCATGTATATATATTCCTTATTTTATGAGCTTTTAATCAATTACGTGGACTATCCTTCACATATTCATTATTTATAATCTAAAAAGAATTATTAATTATTATTGCATAAAACTGACTTTATATTTCTTAATAATTTATTAATTTATAATAAATCTGAAACTTACTTTAAAATTACAATGAAACCTCTTATTTTTTTACCAAATAATCTTATTAAAATAATAAAACCTACACTTTTACGTAACATTGTCTCATACATGAATTATTCAATTTTTAGTATTCAGAGTAATGCTCGAAATTTATTCAAAACTTTTCGATCTTGAACATATACGTATGAATCGCTTTATTAGATTACTTATCTTGAGCAAAATTAAACCTAATCTATATGTACAAGTATTTCTGTCATGTTTGCCCCAAATCTTCGTCAGCGTTTAGTTTTGCCATAAATTGTTTGAATTCATTAAGTCGAAATTACGTGCTGCATGTTTGAGCAAACAGTTTGTGGATTAAAATCATTTCAAACTATTGTTCCGAATAATACTACGAGCATTTACCAAACCCAAAGACCAACCCATAAACTTGATTAAACATTTTAATATCTAAATTATTCATAATCATAATTTTTCCTTTTTTTTATTTATTTATTTATTTATTATTTTTTTTTTTAATTTTGAGCAGTGTTATTTTAAGAATTATGACAATTATTTCAAGTGACAGTTTTAGCTAAAAAGTTAGTCATTTGCCAATAGGACAACTTTCTCAGAAAAGCCTGAGGTACTTGAAGAGTTAATACCAGCGTACATTTGGTTTAAATTACAGAACTTTGGTTTTCCTTTGCAGTATCGCTCTTTAAACGTTCATTTAAAACGCAATGAAAACTGTACTAATGTCAACCGTAATTTTACGTTTTAATATACTACAAATTTACAAAGTCATTTCTCGAAAATTAATTCAACTTAGTACTTAACTGCTTGATTAAATGAACGGAACTACCCCACTATTTTCATTTTTATTTCAGAAAAACTTTTTCCAAACCGACCAATTTTATCTCTTGTATAGAAAACGTATCCAGTGGAAGATAAAGTCTACGATATCAAACCTGGAGTAGTTACCGATAACAGATCAAAATTTCTTAAATAAAATTTGATCAATTATAAAAAATTTTAATTATTCGTTAAAAACAATACAAATGAACTTTAAAAAAATTAATGGATTTATTTTTATAAAATTTAATCGTATAAATTAGATTATTTAGCTTTTAAAATTATTTGTTCGTCTTTAGAAAATTATTAAAATCATATTTTTATTACAAAATTATTTAAATAAAATATTACAACACTCCAACTCATGTGTTGAAATGAGAAACGCAATTTCAAATCGATACGCTTGTTGATTATGTTAATCTGATGATCTCATACTATTTCCGTCATCTACATACGTATTATATTGAATACAAGTACTTAATCGCAATTTGTTACGTGATTCTTTTAAGTTTATTTGAATCTCACGTTTTCGCAGAATCTAATCAGATTTTATTTCCACTCAATTTTCTCGATTGAGCATTTTATTTGGCAATCAGTAAGAGAAATTACGACAGTATTAATCCGCTCTCGAGATGAACAACAAAAATAGAATTCGATTAAGCCCTACTTCCTCCCGAGCAATTATGTATGACCATTAATTTACACTAAGCAACCCTTCGTACAAACTTTTGTGGCAACACAGAGAACGCGATTTCAATACCGAAATACAGCTCAAGTAAACTTTGCCATATTAAATGATTGGCTGATATAAATTCATATCTGCCACGTACACTCGTATATTAAGGCTATCCAGAAGTTTTTGTTAATGTAAATTAGAATAAAACAGAGAAAGAAAAATCGATAGACTATTTCAACTTTTGAAAAGCTCCGGTAAAGATAAACGAGGGAGTTAAAAGAAATTAAAATTGGATTAAAAAGATTTTTACATTTTAAATTCGACGGGAAATAAAAATGGATTTGAGGAATTTGCTTAATAATTGCAGTTGATAGCTTGTGAGAATATAAATGTTCCCAAATAAACACTTTTAAACATAATTTATTTGAAAAATATATATTAAAATGCTGTAATATATTTGTTTACTTAAAACTGGATTTAAATGATATTTAAATGTCTCGAGAAATAATTAATGTAAAAAATACTGTTATTTTTGTTCTATTTATTTTCTATTCTTATAAAGACGGCTTGTTTGAAAACTTAATCGAGTAATCGGTGCACTTTTAATGCATATCACGTTACTTTTTCAGTTTACTAGGATCTATTTTGAAACTGTTGGTTGAACAAACTGCATTATTATGTGCTCATTAAAAACAAATTTTACATATTTTTAAATATTTTTCACAAAGCATATTTTTCCAGTCAACAAAATTTATATTCAGTGCATAAAAGTTCAATCGACTCAATCAACTGTTAGGTCAAAACAACCAAGAGTTCTTCGCTACAATAAAAAACTCTTTTAAGTGTAATTAAACTATAATTTTCATGATTGAACATAATTGTAAATATAAAATTAACTTTAAGTTTAATATTAGAATTTTTAACATTTTTTCCAAGAAAATAATGTTTCGTCGCTTTTCGATCAAAATATCCATTATATTCAATAATAGTCTTTATATGTAATTTTTTGTACAACTATGGATAGCAATTACATATCAAAATTATACATCTCCATGTACAAACTGACACAGATGAATCGAACAAGCAAGTAGCAGAAGTGAGTTTCAGTAAATAAGATTTCATGGCATCGGCATTTAGAAACTAAATTGGAAATTAAAATTGCATCTCATTAATTAAAAGAAACTTCATTAATGGAATTATCATATGTTATTGCAAAATTGCTCTTTTATTTAAAAAACAAAATTTTTAAATGTTCTTTCAAAAAATTAAAATATAAAACTCGATAAATTATAAGTATTATTCAATAAAATAAGGGTGTAGAAAAATAATAATAAACGACACTAAAGTTAACAGTAATGTGACATTTCTATTACTATTTTGTTATTATATTATTCGCTTTGCATGTCATTACTTTCTTAACCTGATGGCAAGCTAATATGTCACGTAAAACGACTGCATAATATTCAAAAATACTACAATTATTTCCCAAATGATAAATCAATAAAATAAGATTGCATCATTCAATTGAAAATACAATTTTGAAAAATGTTGTATAATAAATGTATAAAAAATGTAAGTTGCATAAATATTTTTTCTATTTTAATAAGTATACATATAAAATGATTAATAAATATAAATTAATCTCAATTTAATTTTATATGTTATAAATTAATATGTATATGTTATATAATTGAAAGACACATTAAATTATCGATATTTATTAATATATGTTTAACTGAATTGCTTTTTAATTTGATGCAGTAAATTTCATTTACAACGAAAACTATTTGCAAGAATAAACGATTAGATATTATATTTATTATAACTTTGAAAATTCTTTTTAAAAAATGTTACAAAATCAAATGATATTTATTTTTACAGCCAGCGATACAAAAACGTCTTCGCATACATGACACATGTGGTGTCCATAATTTGCACGGAATGCCAGGTATCCTAGCTGGAATATTTGGTGCTCTGATGGCGGGGTTGGCAAATGAAAATACGTATCACTATTCTCTGTATGAGGTAATAACGACAACAAACCACTGTTGCATTTGACAGATATTTTGCAAATTTTACTCCAAAAAGTAATTATTCGCGGTCTATAATTACGCATGGTGTATTAATTAAAAATCAAAATAGGAATTGACGAGTTCATTTTGTAAACGATGAAGGATAATATGAATTCAAAATTTATTTGTTTCGTTTAATAATTAAAAATATTTGTGGCTTGATTATAAATAAAGTATATGTATGTTTATAAATAATTCAATAAATTATATTATTTATAATTATCTTTGTAATGCTTAAAACTAAAAACTGAATTATTGTACAAAATCGGCATAAGAAATAAATTATTACCAGTTCTTATTTTTACATTACGAGATACGTTGATTTTTAATGTTTGATTTTATTATTTTGCAATATATTTTTTCATTAATTATATATTAATAAATTATCATTTTTAAATATTTTCTGATAGTTATAAAAGTATATATTTCATTCGGTGCTTCAAGAAATTCCTCCAAAACTCTTAAAGTATTCTTTGTATTATTCTGCGATATTTCTTTAATATAACATTATTGATCTTTATCGAATTCAAGTTTTATGATTTCATAAATAATATTTGTCATTGTAGTCTACGTGTTAACGTAAATGCAAAATTGCAAAATCACTCAGGAAGTGCGAATTAGAATGTCGCAGTTAGTTTTTTATTCTTCTTCTTTCTTGCGATAATTTTCCCGGATTATGTAATTTTATTTATTAATTTAAAAAAATATTTATTGTTTAAATGTTTATGATTTTATAATATATGAATATTTTATCAAAAAAGTGTAAGAACGCTAAAAAAATCAATGTTCCGAGTATAATATATATATAAAAAATATTTTTAAATATTTTTTTTAATTTGAATGAATAATTTATAATCATAATATGACGCATTGAGTGAATGTACATTTTATCTCTCAACAATTTCAGTTTATAAATTTACTAGATAATTATTAAAACAAATACCATTTGAAAGCTTTAAAACAATCCACGTCTGTAATGCATTTGTTTAACTATTTTTCACATTGTTTTCATCACTTATTGCGAATTAAATTTTGTTATTATCCCATGGACTAAATCTAATTTCCTTACGAATATCATTATGTTATGAAATACAATATTTTCTTATCAGTTTTCATGCCGTATATTGACTTTTTACGTAAAATTAAAATGACTGAATTTATCAAAAATAAGCTGAAATTTTGCAGACATTTATCAATATAGTCTTAAAAATTGATATTTAAATATTTAAGAATTATATTTATTTTTCTAATTAGAAACTTTGGATAAAAATATTTCTACACATTTTTTATAGTAAAATAGTGTAAAAAGTTATGTATTTCCCAAAAACATTTAAAAATTTAATGAATAAAATCATAGAAATTGTAAAGTTAAGAAAAATGCAAAGAAATTATAAATATATTAGGGAAATTATATAATTACATGAGTTATAAGTTTTGGTTACAGTTTATGAACTGACTAAATAAACCACTAAGAACAAATTTGAATAAACATTTTATATATGTTCTACTCTATTCAAGTTATTACTAAATAAATACCACTATTTTTCCTAAAAAAATTATCGTGTTACAATTATTCTTTTTTATTCTTTTCTATCAAATATATTTTGCAGAAATATTTCTCAGTGTATATTTTACGTATTACATAATTTGTTAAAGACAAATATTTACAACGTCCAGTTTTGTATAAAATTTTATAAATGAAATTAATATTTCTATGATTGTTCAGTTTATTTATTTATGAACTGTTGAAACATCAATTTACCAAGTTTATTTGAAATGCAGTTAAGTTAAATATATTGAAACAAAATTTTTTTTTAATTTACTTATACCTACTGTTTGATTTAATAATTGGATCACTCCCGAGTAGTAAAAACAATTTAATGGTTTACAATAAAATTTTAATTAGCTAAAAATGTTTTAGTTAGTTTTGTTATTCCAACAAATATCTTACATATATAATGAGTATTTAAGATCAACTTGATAAAAATTAGAAAAATGTGAAAAAATTAAATGAAAGTCGAAATTCACAAACTTCTTATAAAGCTTAATTACATCCAACCGTTCCTGGTTCAGTTACACGAATGAAATTATCATCGTGTTTCGAGCCAAAAAAGTAAGATGACTATCGATTTGTGATTTCGTTATGAATGTATAACGATTAGTAAAGTATTTAACAAGTAACCGTCTAGAGTCTGGCGGATTCCCATAACATGTTTCGATTTAAAATGCTGTATACAGCGTGTTTGAAATCTTTTAAAAGATTTTAACATTTGTGAACAGTGAGTTAATTGAACAGGTATCATTAGTGCTTGTTACTATAAAAAAAATTGTAATTCAATAAAACTAATAGTAAATTATTATAGTTGTCGTTGTTGCTATCATTGTTATTGTATTAATAATTATATAATTATAAAAATTAATTAATTATATATTTATACAAATATTTTGAAATATGTGTAATAGTTTTGTTTATAAGACATATTTTAAAAATAAAAGTTGTTTATTTAGTAAAAAATTTTTGAAGAAAAAAATAAATAAACTTATTTATGTACATATATAGCACCTGATCTATAAATTATGATAATGAAAAAATAAAATCGCTTTTTTAAAAATCATTTCACTGTCAACAGAAAAACAATTAAATCATACAATATTCAATTAATCAATTATAATTAAAGTTCATTTACAAAAACCGAATACTTTAAAAATATGTAATATGTAATTATATCTAGTTGTATCTATTACAAAATTATAAAATATATAATGCAAACAAATTTATATAATTCTTAACTCAACCTAACCAGAATATTGAAATTAATATTTTTAATATATTCTTAATATATCTAAAAATTATTTCAGCTAATATGCTTTGTTCGGTTATAAACATTGAATAAAAAATGCCGAGACTTTTAAAATTAAAACAATATTCTTACAACAAGAAAATGACCTTTTATTATATAAGGAATATTTTTGTTTTAATTAAAATTTTTTTATAATAAAAGGATTTTTAAATACTGTTCGATATTATCATAGAAGTACCTAATATTAAATCAAGCAACAAGGTGTACTCTTTTTGACAGAATATTGTCATAATATGAAAATCCACTGAAGATTTTTGTTAAAATAATCTGTCGTTCATTAATCGATACTTAGCAAAAATAACCTGTGAACTGAAATTGTTTAATTGTCAGCATGAATTATCATTGACGTATAAATAAAATGATTTAAAGCATTAAAATTTGGTATACGTATCGCATCACATTGACTGTTTCATGATGATTAAAAAAACAAGTTAATGAGCGTGCCCTATATAATTTGCCCAACCAAGCACATTTGTCTCCACCCAGGACATCAGTTCATGTTATTCAAATACATCTGTTTGAATAGAAATATTTGTCGAACAATTCAGTTAGATTTGAATGTCGCATTATGGCTTGCGTGGTAACAATGACTCTTTCTAACGATATTCCCTGCACGGGCATCCAGAT
>JABFOX010002829.1:0-10998 GCA_022817665.1 Axea sp. ZL-2020 | reverse complement strand
ATTAACTAGAAAATTGTAAATTAACCTCGATTAATCGATACCAAAACATATTTTTGATACTCAAACATGCTTATAGTAATTTATTGTTAGAGCTATTTACCAGTTTCATTAAATTTTACTAGTTCCTCAGGTCACCTGAAGAAAAATTGAAAATATTAAAAATGTTCCATGAATTTTAGTTCTCTGGAATATAATTATCATATTCTTTTTCTAGTGATAATAGCAGAAATTAAACTTGTATATCAATAATATATCCAATTCGTTTATCTTTTCGCTGTTTTATCAAAAAAATGTTAGATAATAATCCGTTGAACAACGACAATGAAGAGGCCATAAATGATTTAATCTTTCTATACTTCGTTCTGTATATTTTATGTGGTGTATCTATTCTTCATATAAATTATTCTTCACACCAACGAATATCTCATATCCGTTTTTTGTCGTGTTTTATTAAAATAAACACAATTAAGAATAGAAAAAGTTCGAAAAATAACTATTTAACAATCTCAAATTCATCATTTATTATGTCATTATAATGAAATACTATTAATTATGTTAACGTTTAACGGAAATTACTTTTTTATTTCTATGTTTTTTGATTATGTGCAATTATTCAAAATGTCAAACATTGTAACATAATCTAAACTGAGTTTTTAAATCTTAGAACATTAATTTATTATTATAAAGTAAATATGTTCAAAAACCTTAAAAAGCAAATTTATAAGTATAAGATAAATATGTATCAAGATTTCTTAGTATATAATCGTTTTCTAATAATAAAAATGTATCTAATACTACTAAAATTAAATGTATAACTTGCTTTCAAAACATTACTTTGGAATATTTAAGTTTAAAAAATATATGTTTTTTCAGAAATTGTCAGAAAAAATGTGAAGATAAGAAATAGCTCATTTGTGTATTTTCTTTATGAAATGTCCAAACTAGTTTAGCAAAAACTTTATGTAAAAGTGTAGTGTAGTTATATACTTCATTTTATTAATGTATTAAAAAATTGTATAAATTATCATTAATGATACGTTTTGAAAATATTACAAAAAAACGAAATTACTTCTAAGTTAATAAATAATAGTTCTTCAACTATTGGCTAAATAATCTCGATAAATGATAAATCATATTGAAATTGTTTGAGAACTGCTTATTTCGATGATAAGTCTTGTGGTTGTAGCTCAATATCTATCGACTTTGTCATCAGGGTCGACATAAAGTAATTTACGAATGATTGTTCCAGAAGACATACAGAGCAATTTGTTCAGAATTTACATAAATCTCGGATTAATTCATTTAATGGTGCAAATATGTAATTAAAATTATTGCTGATGTTTTTTTTAGGATTATTTACAATGAAATATATTTTGAATTTTTATTTTCATATGATTTACAAAGCCTCGGAATTAGAACATAAATAAGATGAAAGTTTTGTATTCGTGTTTGTTGCAATGATTGCAAAAGATATAAATCTGTACATTCGTACACTTTTGAAGTTTTAACCCCGGTATTTACATGTAATCTGACAGCAAACGTAATCGTATCAACGAGAAATCGATAATTTAATTAAAAGAAATTAATCTTCATAAATTTCAAAACAGTGCTCAACGCAGGGCTTTTATAACGATACTAACCTTCTTATGTAGAAATTGTCAGTTTCGATAAATGGAAACTGAAAAACGCGAATGAAGTTCGTAAAACGAAATTCACCAGCAAAGCCCTGATGTCGACGAAATACACTTACAACGTACATCGATGCATGCTATATTGGCATGACCTGCGGATATGTTCCTGTATTCCCACTCTGAAATAAAAATTTAACACACCGATATTTACGCTCCGCAATCATGGTATATCCTCAAATGAAATATCTAAAATCGCCAATTTCGCATTTTTGAAATCACGAAACGTTATTGGAATGGAAAATGCGCTTCTTAGTTATAAATGATATCGATGATGATTTTTTATACTTGGTGCATTTTCAATATTAAAATTTAATACACAAATATTTATCTTTGAAAATGTGTATATCTTCAAAAACAATTAAAATTCGATACTTTTAACTAATTTCATATAAATAATTTTTATTGCATTGATTTTAAAATTAATTTCATTTTTTATAATAAAATATTATATTATGTTATTTAGTTAATGTATAAATATTATTCTTATGAATAAAATAAATTTCAACAGAAAAAATCTGTCTTGAGTGAATATTTTTTATTTAAAAAATGATGATTTGAAACCATAACTTATATTTATTCTTACTATGCACAAAGCATAAATAAAATTGGACATTAAAATTCATATGCAAATACTGTAATTTTTTGCACCGAAAAATAAAACGTTTGATACAATCTAACTCCATTTAATATAATATAATGCAGCACATGTAAATGCATGAATTTGGAACATTTGAAAGCAAGGTCGTTTGTCAAGCGAAGATATTTATTAATAATGATCGAATAAAAGACAACTGGAAAGACTGGATATATGCACGTTCTGGCACTTTATTCGCTTTTCTTGTTCGGTTCAGTGCACCAGATTGCTATATTTATTCTGGAATGTAGACACATGGTCGCGTTGAATTTTCTCAGAGCATATATAGGCACTTTTCTTAATCGAGTATTAAAAAAGAGATGTAAAAACACGCCTTTTAAATGATTATTTTTCAATTCTATCACTGAACTTTCTAATTTTCTCACGCAGTGTTTAAGCTGCATTCGATGCACAAATGTTAGAATGTAATTATATTTCAATTTTACATATAAATAATTTATCACTGCAAAAGTTGTATTTATTAATTCAAATTAATTAAGACGCCATATTAAATGTTTAACACGTATTATACACAATTTATAATGAATATTTTAGGAGTATTAAAATGACGCAGTAAATTTATTTATTGTTTATTTTCAAAATTATTTAACTATCTGATAAAAAATACCGTTGTATGACATTCAATCTTAAAATTTAAATTCTACAATTCGAAAGATTAAACAATGCACATGTATGACCGCGTAATTTCGATAAAAATGTTGACAAAATCTTCATTACTATAAAATAAAAATTAATTACATTTTAGTAATAATCATTCTGCTATGCATGTAAAATATAATAAATTTTCCATGTTAAAAACACGATTCGCTTTTAAAAGAATTAGAATTATACCTCACTGTCGAATCGTTGATTCGTTGAGTGATTAATTAAAACCACCTTATATTTATAAAATCGTTGATCATAATTATTATAAACTTATTAATTTTATTTCTTTTTGATAAAATAATTTTGCTTTTATTTTATTGACAGTACAATAAAAATATTAATAAGGCTGCAAGTATTAACAAATAAACATATCGGAAAAAAAAACAACGATTACATAATGTTCAATCAATGTCGAAAACAAATTTAAAATTACAGTGCAATGTACGCTGACGTGTATATACATTAGCAATAAAAGAAAATTCAAAGCATGTTCTGTTCATTTTTCTTTTATTCTAAATTTTACGTACCATGTTTTTCACAACGTAAATTTATCGTCGTTTCCAACACTTTTGTAACATATTTTTTCTTCCAATGGAATTTACATTATTATTGGTTACGTATAATTAATGAACAATTGTTCGAATAACAACTTAATCATGGTCTGTAATATTTTTGTTATATTGTATATGCAATTTATTTATAATTAATAAATATGAATAACACAATAAAATTAATAAATAAAAATTATATGTAAATTCAAATACATTAAATAATAATAAATAATTATTAAATTTCGATAAAATAAAAATGTTTCGCGTGGTGATATTTAGAAAAACTACCACTTTTGCTAAAAAACTACCCCATTATATATTGATTATTATTTTTTATTTATCAGGTTAACGTTATATGAAAACAATACTTAATGTAAAACTATTATATTAAATGAAATGGATTGGTTATATGTGGATTTATAATAATCTATAATAATACAAGTTTTTTTGGAAACAGTATGATATCTCTTCAATAAACAGAGTTCTTTTCACATTATATTACAAGCATGCAACTATATTAAATATAAAATACCCTTACCATATTAAAAATTAAAATGTACTTAAAATAATTTACGGAATTCGCTGTAATATAAATTCGAATATAAGTTCTCATGATATTGTCGCACATTTTGAATTATCGTTTTCAAATGCAACACAATATATTTTTCCAAATAGTCACATTTAATAATGTTGTCATATTTACTTTTCAGACATAGCCACTATTGTACGTGTGTTTGCGCTCAAGTATTTCCGATTTCATGCATGGTATTACAAAGCTGCCCAGTCATTAGTTCTGCTGTGAATCGCAACAAATTTCAGTAAATCAGATCACCTATAAACTATTCAAAGGTAAGTGGTAAAAATGATTCCTACAAAGATTAGAGAGTAGAACCTACTATCGATATATTTAGGCAAAACATACAACAATTTGATATTTTTGAAAGTAATTTTTCCTTGAATGAAATGACGATAAAATATTTATTAGAATATGCTGAAAATGTGTTATAACGAAATAAAAATGTGGGCCATCTGTACAATGGACGATTATTTAATTTTAATGTATATTGAAATAGTCTTCTAATAGCATTGATAAATTAGCATTATATTCTTTTGGTGCGAAAATTGTTCTGCAGATGGTTAACGAATTGTTGGTATTAATACGTACAGTCAGTTCCACAAAAGCATACAATCTGGTACATCTGAAAAAAAATTTTTTGTAAAAATTCTTTCTCCAACATACGATACGATCAATAAGGTTTGATGCGCTTACCTTTTATGATTTTGTCCAGTTGTTTTTTAGATTCAATACATGAATTGGCTAGATCTTCATGATTTCAGATTTAACCGCATTTTACCAGCTATGAGATACAAAAATTGAACATGAGTCCATCATAGTACAATTATATTTTTATTTCTGTGCAAGCACCTTATAATACAAAGTTCGACCCTAACAATTTCTGAGTTTGAGCCTTATTGAATAATTGCAATTAATTAAAAAAACACTATTACAAAACTTGGTTAACACACGATAGTTTTATTAGTTTTGTTGGTGCAGTATATTATGCAGACTGGAAATGCAGCCGAATGCTGCGCGTCCTGGACCGAAAATCGCGAATGTCTTAAGAACGGTTTGAGACCGCCGCGAAATATTTGCAGATTTGCAATCAACGTGAAAAACTGCATAGAAAGCATGTATTTGTTGGGGGTGTTTATTTAATACCAAATAATTACCGAGTTTTTAAATGAACCAACATAATTTTGTTGATGATTTCAATGGTTATTCCTTTTCATTTTACTAAATTGAAAGCAATTTACTTTTGAATCAATAACATTAATGATTCAATGGAAATGAATACTTCATGAAACTTTATAAAATTATATAAATTTATGATAAACAATGAATGAATAAATAAATAGGTTTTTATACTTGATGAGAAACAATCGGAAATGGTAATTACTACGTTTCAAAATGTTCAGCAGACATAATCCAAATTTTAATTATATGTAGTAAAATACCATCAATACCATCATATTTTAATTTTAGAGGTTTAATGTATCAAATTTCATCAGAGTTGATTGAATTATAATGTATTTATTAGCAACCTCGAAACATAATAAATGATCAAATATAACTATTTCAGCCAACCCTAACAAGAATTTGTGTTATTTTTTTTATATTTTTACTGAACATGTACTCGGTAATATTAAATAACAAATATTAAACTTTTTTCGTTATTTGCTTTGTATTTTAAATAAACATTTTTAATTATTAAAGTATAATTCATCATAAATAAATGGTGGTTTTTTTTCATTTTAAACAATACAAAATAAAATTATATCTTTAAAAAAATATAATATCAATAATCTTATAATTAAATGATTTGTATAAATAAAAAATTATCAATAAAAATGTCCAACTTTTTCAATTATAAATTTTGTTCGACTTAATTCGCGAACAAATGACCACATGATTGCAAAATTGAAAAAAAAGATAAGCATGCGAATAAAAAAATTGGCGTATGCGGGCAAACGATCAACAAACGTATAAGTTACCTTTGCACGCGTACATTCTACAGTCGCGTACGTTTTATTTGCCAATATTATTGCACGTGCGTTTTTTCAACCGCAATTAATTCAATCGTTCGATATTCATCGTGCCACGAAAATAATTCTTGAATTACATTTACCGCAAAACGTATCAAACGGCTGATAACACGATACGCGCAACCACGGTGCTCTCGTATTTCGAAAGTGCACCACACGTGACATATATACTCGTGTTTACGTCCGAGAACCACATCTTCTCAAAATATTCATTCTTTCGAGCAAAACCAATGAAATGAATAAGAGCAAACTGTGAAATATTTTACGAGATTCATCATGTCAGGTCATAAGTTGCAATGAATACACGCTTTGCCTTGCTGGAAAAATAACCCAATATCGATCCTAAGTGGTAATACTACTTGAGATAAATTTTTGTATACAAAGAAATCAATCAGTGGTACATTAGCATAATACAGACGAAAAAATTGGAAATTATTTGTTAGTTTTACATCATTAATTTAAAAATATTTAAACGATCATACCTATTTTATACTTTTCGATAATGCGTCATTTATTTGGTTTTTCATTTATCATAATACCTATAAACAATACACAAAAATATTAAACAAGTGAAACATTTTCATTTTAAAAATAATAATTACAACATGAAGGTTATCTATTATATTTATATTAATATTACATTTATTTAAAATTTTTATTTATGAATATAAACTAGTTGTTATTTTTTTAAAGACGTTTTACGTCTTGAAAATCGCTGAAATTGCTTGAAATATGTATTTTGTACCCTCAATACTGTCATTCACTATACATTTTTAAAAACTGTATTTTACTTATAAACGGGATACTTTTTTAATCAATCTAATAAAAGAATGTATGAATAAAAATCATATATCATACACAAAAAGTAATTAAAAATAGTATAAAATTAAATTATCCTAAATTAAATTTTGATAACTTTATTTTTAGTAGTAATAGTAAAAGTAAGTATAGTTAGTAGTAAAAAGTAGTAATAGTAAAAGTAGTAATAGTAAAAGAAGTAAATAGGGTTATATAGAAAAGTAATGATTTGAAACTATTTTATGTAATTTTTTTATAAGTATACCATACAGTTTGTATAAAATAATTACGTTTGTAAGTATTTATTTCTTTAAACATTTACTTACAACAATGAATATTTTAAAAAAAACTGTACTGTTGCAAAATATGTAATTAATATTTTTTATGTATTTTAATAACATTTATTTAGACAATAAAGTTCATGTTGTGCAAAATTAAATAAAACCTTAAATGTCACTTAATATAGAACGTTTTCAATTAAAAAATCAAATTTCTATTAGCGTAACTAAAAAGTATAACTCTATAACTCAATAAGTCAAACCAAAATTTTCGGCCATTAATTTGACTAAAGTGCAGTTTAAGGACGATACTGAAGTTCATTAAGTAATTGACATATCAAACTAAAGTTTAATCAGACTTCAGTGCGCATTTTAAGTATCCCGCTTATTAGAATTATTTTACTTTAAAATAATTTACTCTAAGCCGTGAAGCAGCTGAAGTTAACGCATGTTTTCAAATGTTAAGTTTTCCTTCTTATGTTACTGTTGTTCTACAACCAAATTCATTTATACCAATAATTTCCTTAAATAATCTTATTACTATAAATGGTAAAATAATGAGTTTGGTGTTAACAGTTATTACTAATAATGAAACTCATTTCTTACCAAAATTTGTGATTAATATTGTTAATTTATTTTATTTTTTTTAACCAGATTAATATAACTAATTTTAGTTTTATGACATTAATCTATATCTCACAAATAAAAATATATACATTTATAACAATTCTGTCAGCATTTTAAGAATCGTCTTGAATAGGTGTCATTATTGTTTATTCTACATTGTGTTTAATATGTAATTAATCTTTTTCGTTTAAATAACATCCGATCAACAGCGAATTTTTAATCGAGTTAAAATGTTTGTAAAAAATATTACATTAGTTTTTTTTTGCGCCGAAAAAAAAAATTAATTAGACGTTTATTTCGGTCATTATATCGGATCACTTTTGAAATTAATACACATTATTGCTATAAGTAATAATAACAATATAATAACATTAAAAATTAATTTAAAAAATATAAGTTCTGATGTACTAAAAATTCAAAGTCAAATTATATTGCCGAAATTCGAATCCATTCATGTACTGTATACGAATGTTGGAATAATGTTCTGCATCGGTATTGGATCAATGTTTTCTGTACTATAATTCTGTAGTTTCCCACGTAAAAAACAAAGGTCTATGTTTGACAGAAGTTCATCATTCAAAATTACTGAACAAAAATAGATAAAAATATTCTTTAATGTAATAAACGCTCGATATATAGCATTAATAAATTAATAATACTTTAAAAAAAAATCTAATGATAATGTATAAAATAAGCCTTTCATACATTCCATGTTTATATATAAAAGAAAAATAAATTACAAACACCAAATCTCATAATATAAAAATTATATATAGTACGAATACTAATATTAAACATATTTTACAACAAAATAAGCATCTAATTGATATAATTATATACAGAATAAAGTTATTTATAAAATTAATTTTAATTGGATCAATGCCAATTATAATAAAATAGATACTGAGCTGCACATAATATCTAAACGTAGAGATAGATTGAATCGTGATATGAATTGGAACAATGCAGACATTTTACATAAATTCTCACAAAATTTTCACACACAGATTTTATTGTTAAAATGTCATTTGTATCTTTTACTGCAATTAATTTTAATTTTATCTAATTATTGGATTTTTTGTATATATTAATTGCTCAGTTTTGTTAAAAGCTATATAATTAATTAGCAAAGAATTAACAGATCATTATTTTATATTTATAAACAAATTCATTTTCACATCAACACCGCATAATGACTATAATAAATTAAAACTTTGTTTAATAACCATAAAAATAAATAAAGCGTTATAGATTATTTAAATTAATTATTTATTTAACTAATATTTACAATAAATTATAATATATTTTTAATTTATTACAATTATTATTCAGTGTGAATTTGTTTATAAATACGGTTTCATACATTCATCATACATATTCGAAACGTTAAAAAATTAATTATGACATAATACTGTTGAGGAAATAAAAACTTCTTTTTAAATTAAAATTATATATAAAATTTTATTCGATAGTATTTCATACATATTTATGATTTATTATTTGATTTAACGTTTGTTTTATTTTAAAAATCTAAACCATATTCAAAAATACTTTCTAACTACTGTGCAAATACCACTATTTCTATAAGATTCTCTAAATGATCTCTAAATGGTCATCCATATTTAAATAATAGCCCATAAATATAATTAATAGAAAGCATGTAAATTTAAACGTTCATACACAAGCTATTAGATTTACATCGATATCTCTTAGGACTAAAGTGACATCTAAAATAATCGTTGTAAAAGGGGACATCTCAAATAATGTATGAAAAACGTGTCATCTTAAATTGGAATAGAAGAAGGTCAAACTTCAAATTTTCCATATAAAAATTTACATCTCACAAAATTCACGAAAAAGATGACATTTTTAAATTACAATAAGAATAAGACGAAGAATAGATATCTTACACAATTGTGCAAAGTAATACAATTCGAAATCATATCTGAAATGTTGAATATCAAAAAAATCTGTTAAAAAATTTAAATTGATTTCTAAGAAGTACGTTAATTAAAAATAATTGTTTAACAAATAATTCATAAGGTAATACTTATGTAACATAGCTTATGTGATTTTAGTGACATTTCCTAATATTAGTATTGAGCATCCAAGCTCCACTGAATCTTCTATAGGATGTAGAATTTTCAAATACGTATTACTGAAATTTTTACGGAAATAAAGTTTTATGTCTTTGATAAATATGTAGTGTATCTTTGGTATTTTTCTTTTAAATTGTATATTTGAAATTAATGCATGCATCCAATGTCCTAATATATGATTACAAGTCTCATAAAAATCAGAAAATTACGAATTTAAAAAATTAAAATTGATTCATTAAAATAATCATAAGCCACAGATAATTGTTAATTATTCAGACCAAAGAATATTTATTACAAAACTAGATTAATGTACTGCATTATAGTATTCATATAAAATGTACAAAGTTAATTAATTAAATAATTGCATAAATAATGAAACAAAACTAAAATAACCTTATTATATTGGACTTTGATTGCCGAAAAAATACTTTATTATATTGGATTTCACATTGTGGTATTTATAAACTCATAAGTATAAAGTTGAATAATTCATTTTTATAATAAAAAGCAATAAAATATCATAAATACATATAGAAATAGTCATAATGGTATTTAGTATTAAGTATTTTGTAATTTGAAAGATAAAATTATGGTCGAACAAAGATTCGTTTAATTACAATGGAAATTCTGTTAATCATTTCTAATTATGCTATTATGATATATGACAATACTTTTATATTTTGTATTATTGAAATTTACAAAACGACTATACACACTAAACACAAATGAAACAGAAAACGGTCGTCCAAACACGACTTTTCGGGAACATCTAATAAATTCAAAACTGTATGTTACAATATACAAAATTTTAATGAAACTGTATTTTGTTTACATGTAATTATTTGGATTGATTTATAGCATATTTAGTATTTTACATTTTTCTTCTTTCATATCATTATACCATGGCATATAAACAATTAAATATATGATTAATAAATTTAATATGTTTATATATTATTAATTGTGTATATTTACCAACACCAAAATATTTGATAAATTAATTTAATCAGACAATACAATAAAATGATTTAGAGTAAAGATGTTCAAAAA
>JABFOX010002828.1:0-10999 GCA_022817665.1 Axea sp. ZL-2020 | reverse complement strand
AATATGTTATAACGATTTCATGATAATGAATGAAATATTAGCAGACAAATTGTAAAATACAATTTATTTACGGGTTTCATGAACATGCAAAAATTAAGACGCGTAATAATTAAAAGTTATTAAATATGGAAAGGTATATTCTAAAATTAATACACGTACATAAAAAGACATAATTAAATAAAAATTAATTTTATCAATTCATAGTCAATTGGAATTCATGTATTTATTATTATACATTTATGTACCGATAACTAAATTGATATTTAGTTCTTGTCTGAACGTATGCTGCAACAAACTGAGTTATTTAGTACCATTTAAAACTTTCATTTAAATATTAATTTTCACAACTATTTTCAAACATTTTTCTGTAAGTAATATTATGATTATTATTCAATTCGCATTTCACAAACAAAACATAAAAATGTTCAATATTAATTTTACAGATTCCTTTATTGAATAACACTTGTTTATTATGTTATTATGTTTAGAATATATTTTATTCTGTTATTTTATACGTTAAATCGACTATTTATCGCAATTAATTCGAGCGAGATTTTTAGATTTATTAATCTTTTGTTCTCGATTTAATGGCGTTAAGTGGTATAATATATTTATGATTCTAGAAAAGCGTTTACATTTGAAAATAAACTATACAATGTCGTATATGAAGTGTGAATGTATGTGTTCATACGTTAATTGAATTAAATTGAACGTACTACAGAGTACGTAATTATATTATATGTACTTAATTCTATGATAAGGAAAAGATGTACGTTCATGTAATCAGGTTAGATATATTTTTATAATTATAATTGTAATATCACCTTATGAAGTGACTGAAAAGTAGCGAAATTTATTTGAGTCAATAAAAATTTAGATATTATTGAAATAATGCCATTGGTCAGAACATCAGAAAATAATATGGATTATGAAAATTATCATCAAGAAGACGTTTAAGTGGAATTACAATCTCCAAAACAAAGAAATGCAAGAGGTAGGAAAAAGATAGAGGTAATGAATAAACTAATAAATAATATATTAAATTAATGTAATGATCAAGAAGAAGAAATAAACTTGTATCAAAAGAAACAAAGCTGAAAATATAAAATAATGCAAAAAATTCAAAAATTAATGTAAATCATGATAATTGTGATAAAAATAGTAATAACGTAGTTCAGAGAAGTACGAGATCAAAGGCTGAAGCGAGAAAAATTTGTTTCCACTCGAACATAACAACAAGACAAGGATGACAATGAGTATTCTTTGTTTTTTGTACAATTACACAATAATATCGTTATACAATAGTATTATACATAGTAGTACATCAATGGAGAGCTTATATAAGAAGATAATACAAAAAAACCTACGGTACCTGAGGATATGACAAATACACATGATGCATGTAACACATATAATCATGATTTTGTGTACAGTTTACAATTAACGAATTTAAAGATTAAAATGCATTACATTTAATGATTTTCAAGATTTTGAATTAAAGTTTTTACAAGAATTTTATTCAGTACCTCTTAGAATTCAATATAAAAATAATTGGTTAAGACAAAAGTATAATTCACGAAAAGGATCTTTACAAAACTGCTATTATAAGTAAGTTAAAGTCTCTAAATATTTTAAGCCGAAATTAGTGACCTATAAATTAAATTATAATATTGCTTAACAAATTTTATGTGTTATAAATGCCGATATGAATACGTGAATCATTAGCAGTGATTGATTTTCATAATTCGCACGCAATTGCTACTGTTTTATGTAATTTGAATCAAGTTAATATGGATGGAGGTTTTGAAAATTCCCAGAGCACCTTATAATGTCAATAATCCAGTTAAAATATCGCAAATCAAGATGAGAACGAGATATAAAACTGATGATAAAAATAATTGGAATAAATCTTACAGCGATTATGATGACATTAATAGTGTATCACATCCTACGATTGACGATATTTATGTAAATGAAAATAAACGTTTAAACTGACATGCAGCTCCTTGAAAATGGGTCCACAGAGAAGTTGTAATTATTATAAATTAAATCAGAACTTCATATATGATGTTAGTGACCATAAATCAGGAAATATGCCTAGAAAAAATTATATTGCTAAAAGTTCATTATTATTGACTCATGATCACATGCATTATTGAATCTTTCTAGAGCTGTTTGTCAAAATATTATCGTGTGAATGAATTTCCAGTTACAGATATGAAGATAATTGAAAATTTCTTTAGTGTTTTTAATAGTATCAAATCATTAGAATGGTAACTTTAAAAAAAATTAATTAAACAAAAATATTTAAATATATATAATATGTTTTGTAACACAAAATTGAAATTCGTAGTGTAAATTGGGATTCCCCTCTGAAATTTCAAAATTGTCCCTCGTCTCAGTGCCCAAGAGGGCGATATTTTTTTTCGTACAATGTTTATTTCTCGATATATTTTTTTCTTGTCAATTTAAATTAAATATTTTTATATAATATATATTTGAATTCAGTTTTACGTATTTTTGTTTAATAACTGAAAAACACAATTACTATTTAAAATAAACATTTATATAAAAATAACCCTAATTAACGTGGTTAATTTAATTGTTATTTTTAGATTAAATATCTCTTTGCGGGATATACATGCTAACGGAGCAATTTACTCCAACAAGTTTCAAAATATAAGGAATAAAACTTAAAAAAAATCAACGTAGTATTTAAAATGTATAATTTGCTTTAAAATTGCTGCAGTTCAATTGCGTATTTTTAATATTTAGACAACAGCCGTATTATTATTCATAAAAACCCAACACAGCTGCGTTATTCGACTTAAAAACGCGAAAATAGCAATAAGAATGATATATTGATCAAGGACTATTTATGTATGAGGTATATAATTACAGTCAAACTATACATTTTAATACGTTATCAATATCTGTATTATAGTTTAAGAGCATCTAACTTCAATAAGTAGATTATTAAGTTCAGTAAGACAAAGAATAAAAAATAATAATACATCCGTACAATGTTCAATTTTTATACCTCTTTTATTCAATATTATTCTTATGTATATACTCCATAAAGTACATAAAGCTAAGTAAAAATTGTTATAAATAACAGGTACAATATTATTTATTTATAAATAAAAAATCTCATAATTTATATAAAAATATTATAATTCATTGTATAAGGATTTTATAAATGTAAAAGATTCGTTTTCTCATAACTAACAATCTGTTTTAATAGTGACAATTATGTACACACGTGTAATTCTAATTGGCAATATTAAATGTTTCTTGACCATATTAAATAATTCTGCTGAATTATTATTTTTCATATTAATTGAATATGTAAGTGATCTTTTAGTTTTATTAAATATTATATGTACTGATAAATTTTCGATAACTGACATGATATGAGAATATTATAGACTCAAAAACAATTTTTACAATTACTATAATATATTTAAATATTATAGTAAAATTAAAATTTCTCTGAAAAGAACATATATTGAAATTTTAAAAGCGATTTGGTTGAATTCATAATATTCTTTGATAAATTATCTAATTTAGACATACTCAATTTAAGTTATTAGAAACAAATTACTATAAAGCAAGAGCTATTATCGTGCTCGATATTGTTATTATACTTATGAATTAGGTAATTAAATTTGTTTCCCTGTGCTTGGATAAATAAATCAATATTAGTTATTATATTAAATTTCTTTATACGTTGCTTAGAAACGCGTGTCAATATCCAGATATTTTCTTCAACCTCATTAAAATGCTTGCTGGCGGATCATAACAGCAATATATGCATTATTATATGTGTGCTCATTTTTTTATTGTAATGTAAGAATAAAAATGAAAGAAAGAATGAAATGTATTATTTAATGAAATATTAACTTTTATAAAAACATTTTTTTCTTTGGTTATCGAATCGAGTCATCAACTTTCGTTAATAATTATGTTATTGCAGAAGTTTCACTTATGATTTCATTTAGCAATTGCAATTTAAATAAATTTTCTAGTTATATGACTATCGTTGCATACAAGGATTCGCTCATACAAGGATTGCTAATGTTTAACTAAGTTTAGAAGTAAAGTATACTTGTAAATTTAGTCAAGTCGAATAATTTTGATTCTTTATCAAGGATTCTATTATCATTAACATTTTTCATGACGTTTGTAGTAAAATTGAATTGATTCAAAATGCTGAACATCGATATTGAATCGATATAGTTAGAGACTGTTGAATTCCAATCCAAATCATTGTATTAATAATGGCACAATATTTTTGATATTGTGTCAGAATTGATACATTTTGGTCAAGCTTATTATTATTCTTTTACTAAAAACTACCTGTTGCTCCGGCAATTTTCAAAGAAATGAACTACGATAGACACAAGGGTGAAAAATCCACATATCATTTCTGGCACCTGATATTGTCACAGTGAGTCGACCGGCTTTGAGGAGCTATATTGTCATGAAATTATTTGACATTCCACATATCTGGAATAAACAGAGGAATATTCAGATGAAGTGTTTTTGTACGGTTTGTCGAAAGCTTCAAATGATTTCAATAAATAGATATGTTATTTAATTCAAGATGAAAGTCAGATCTAACCCCTCTCATGATGAGCATTAATATTATAACTACTTTGATAGTGTAAGTCTAAAAGTCCTTTCGCAAAATAAAAAGTATACATCTCTAGTTTTTGAAAATTAATTCAATATATTCCAGAGCATGGAATGACAAAATAAAATTTTAATCGATACTTAAATGTACTTTTATTTTTATTGTTATTGTGATTTGTTCTCGTCCCGTTTTAGATTCTCAAAAAAAGTCGAAATCAATCTATGTTATCAAAACAATAATATTATTCAGCATGAACAAAAAGTAATCATTATTGAAATAAGTGCCAGTTGTTAAATTTTCATAACTTTAAATATTTTATCCTATATTGACTTACGTATGAGGGAACAATAATTCCCCAATAGCAGATGTTATACCACTGTACTAGGTATATTTTGGGATTTTCGAAAAAATAGGTGCTTGACAAAAGACAATGTACATATTCTCTGATTGTGTCTAAATATTCACCGTAAACCACTAGGTTTTAAGACGCTAATTTGTATTACTCTTTATTATTATTATTATTATTATTATTATTGTTATTACAAAAAAACAACTTCAAAAGAAGCCAGAATATACTACCAGAATGACTGAGTCATTTAACAACAGTATAAACTTTTGTTATCTTTATGAAATAGAGGACTCAGATACATGTTAGTGTTATTTCCCGTGATTTATGATGGTTTAAGTTTGTTATTGAACTTATAGATATCTGAAAGCTCGTAATCCTTAAAAGCAATTATAAGCATATTATGTGATGTAATCCCGTAAGTTTCCAGTATTGTGTTTCTAATTATATTTAACAAACTAATTGCAATAACAAAATTTAGTAAATTCAGATTATTTATCATTTACATAATGTAATCATTCTAAATATGTTTACGATAACAAATATAGCAATCAATATTTATTTACTCTAGTGAAAAATGTTAATGTGAGCATTTCAGTGAATATATCAGTGAGAAAACAGTCTTATAATAAATAAAATTTCGTATCGATTCCGATTGATTTTTATACAATGTATCATGATCATTTTTGTAATGTTTCATTTATTACACTTAAAGAGAAGTAGGATTTTGAAAACTGTTATCTTTATCAACATTTTAGATGAAGTAATACTACAATTGTATTCCACTTAATATTCTAATAATTAATAATATAATATAATTTAACAATTAAAAAAAAAACAATTTTAACGACAAAAATACGGACTCAATTATATACAAACATTATAAATTATTTATATTTTACCTATTTTTATAATATATTAATAGTCATACGCTTCGAATAATTTTGATTCTTTATCAAGGACATGCAGAAATAAAAGATATATATTGAAACATTACATTCTGTCTCGTAATTGTTTTAATATATGCCCTCAATAAAAGATCAAAATAATCGGAAACATAGGACTTATTATTTACAATTATATAATAATTTTTGTAAATAATTTATAATATTTGTTTATAATTTAGTCTGTATTTTTGTCGTTAAAATTGTTTTTCATATAATATATATCAATATATGGTTATTTAATGACTATATCTTACGTTACCATATTTATACCTATATTGTAGCTAATCTATAGATGTTGCCCACAATTCACAGTTCTGCCACAGTACATGAATAAAACCCAATTTATGAAGTTCAATGATAAAAACTTTGTCTTTACTATACGTGAATCTTTAGCAAATTTCGTCCATGGATCGAGTCATAGGAAATTTTCCTCCCGAGTAAACATTAGATATTTCAAAACAAAATTTGTTGAATAATTTGTTTGTAAATAAAAATGTTAACATTCAGTTTAATAGTGCAAATACTTCAATATTTTATACCCAAATATTTCTATAATTAGTGAAATATAAATACAATAGAAATTTGTTAATTTAAATTTCTCTCAATTTCGAACAATCACTGCTGTTTAAATGAAAATTGAAGAAAATCTACAGTGTCAACTGATTTTTTAATTTACTGTTAAAAGCACCATTAAAAATTTTAAGTTTTATTATTGCAAATAGTTATTAACAAATGAAAATTTGACACATTATTTTTCATTGAAAATCACATTATCTTTAATCTGTGTAGAATTTTCTATAAAAGATTTTTATACAAAGAATTGCATAGAATTTTTCGTCAGCGAGAAACAATTACATTACTTTTTACTAAACATTCTTATGACAACACGAATTATCCAAATTTGAGGTATTTTTGAGAGGAGTGAACAAAATGATATAAAAGTATCATGAGTCATTATATAGAAAACAATCGAAATCAATATGAAATTCTATTACACTCATAAACAATGGTCTATTGTTTTACTATGAATTATACTGTTGTTTTTTCATTGTCGTGCCCTTTAATAAGTTTATGTGAAACAATCTTTATGCGGGTGATATTTTATTCGTATTGAAACTGAGTTTTATCGTTTAAATTAGTAGCATTTGTTGAGTAATAATACACTGTCAATTGTGATATACAATATTCGAACCCAACTGCTTCTATAAATGTAGTATTCACCGTAGTAAGTGAAAATTCAGTAAATGATTTAAAGAAAGAATCGATCAAATTAAGTAACAATAAATTGTTAATGAATGATTAATTGTACTTCAAAAATTATCAATGTGACATTGATAATGCTGATTTCATCATTTCACAATGCATAAGATATAAATAAATCATTGCACAGTTGATAATTAGTACAATATTAATTCAACATTAATAATTTAAGGACAAAAATTGCACAGAACATTGCACTGAATTGGTCAGACAATGGTTTATCAGTCTAATCATAAACAGTAAACAAACAACCTGTTGTATTTGATCTATCATTATTACTATATTTGTAGAATAAATAACTGGAAATTAAATTGTAAATTAATCATTATCCGAATTTTCATTCATAAAGCGAATATTTTTAATAATATTGTACAAATTTGTGTAACTGTATTTTATGTAATATTTTAATATGTTTTAAAATCGTTTTAATAATAGTAAAATACGAATAATTGACATTGATTTGACAGAAAAATATAGTTCATTTTATGCTTGTATCGTTATTTCTGTTCTCGTTTTATTGGAAGTGCCAATCGTACGTATTTAGGTATATTTCTTGTACACGGGTTCATACTTTTAATAAAACTAACAGAAAATGAATTTTACTATAAATTTGAAAATTCGAAAGTAGTTTTAAAAGATAATATCTGAAGCATTTTTAATATTTGATAAAAAATAAATTATATAAATATTAATGCAGATACATTTTTACCACGTATTTAAAATATTCTAAAAAAAAACAACGTATTCCAAGTAATTTACGAACAATAATGATGTGAGGGTAAAAAGCTACTACAGCAAGACATGTAAAGTAACTTGTGTAGTTGGAGGTCCTCACTTTCAATTCGTACGCCATTACGCTAATTACGTTTCCTACTTCGATCTAGATACTATCCACCCTTGTCTTCTATCCTTGTTTCTGATCCTTTCTAAATTTGGCTGTTTTTTATCACTTATTTAATACGAAAGTATTTTTGTATTTGTACTTCAAATATCTCGTGCTCACTACGAAGTAATAATACCCATTCTCAAATCATTTAACAATATTTGAGAATCAAGACCATTTAGTGCTCAGATGAACACATATTATAAACATAGGCAATTATATCAAATTTATTATCACTCTTCAAATATGTAAAGAATATCTAATATAAACGATATTCAATTTAGTACCAGATTTGATATTAGTTTTTGATTCTTAGTCACGTAATTCACAATTATTCTAAATTACACTGAATATTATTAGCACGTTTGATTAGCATTTTTCTAATATGTTAAGTTTAATATTTTTTTATAAGGTATTACCCAGGCGATAGAAAACCATATCATCAGTAATATGATAGTAATTTTCACGTTTAATTTATAAGTTCCACTTTATGAGATAATCCTAAGAAATAAACTTAAAATTTAAAAATCGAAAGTTGAAATTTATGCCATTTAATCAAAGTATCAAATATTAGGCAAGAATAAATAACTATAGGCACTTTCTTGAAAAGTTAATCACCGCAAACTGTTTACTATTTCGTTAAAGAATATAATTCCACTTTGAAATACTAAGCTTATTATGGTATTTGAAAATATCCTTACACCTTATACATAATGTCATACATGATACCTACATGAATAGTATTTATATAAGACTTGTATTGTTTACATCGCATGCATATAGCTTATACTGTTGTTTCTTTATGCACTTTCGTTACAGCATAAAATCAATATACGTAGATTAAAAATGAGCAACACTTTTTTAATTCTTATTAAACAAGTTTATACCTTGCCTGCATTGGGATTGTTCTTAGAAAAGATACAGCCTTATACGTATCAAGCCTGTAAATTACACTTTATCAATTACACATTTAGTCAGCTGTGTTACATTCAAGGAAAGAATTGTAAATTCATGGATTCATTTCATATGTAAATTTAGTTTCTCTTCTAAATCCTAAAAAAAGCAAATCTAACCGTTACACTGCTTATCATGCAAATTGCTGTTAAATTACTTTGATAATCGGAAGTTATGTTTTATCATAATAATATTAACCCCAATCATTTGTGATTATAATCCATCTATCATCAACATTCTTTCCATAGAATGCTATATGCTATTCAAATAACACCTTATCAGAAACTAATATTCATCATGATATGGCATTGGATTTGATTATGTTAAAAGTGAAATATAAAACCTTAAAATTGATTAATAAATTTAAAACGAACATTTTCAAATTATGAAGCGTTTTAATAAATCTGAAGCAACATGATACAAGTTTATCTGATAAATCTACACAATAACTTCTGCATAAAATGTATTTATAATAAAAATAATTGTTTCATTTCAATTTACCATTTTTACTTTTTGCTTTAGTATGTCGAGAAATATTTTTTAACGAGTAGATTTAATTTCTTAAATTGTTAATTTTTACTTAGTCTGAAATATAACGAGTACGCTCTGTTTCAATGTGATTGACAAGACTGAAAAATTAATGGATATTAATTGCAATTTACAAATATCTGTTTTTCGGAAAGTATTAATTTCTAGTATTAAGTTATAACATCTTTCCTTGAATGTATATCATCAAATAACATATCTTTATTTAGTTCGATTTATAATTCTCAAATCTTTCTTTGTTATTATATTTCATAAAATTATTTAATGCTCACAAAAAGATTCAAATTAATGTTCTTTTAATATTATTTTTCAATACTTCTGCTTTAAAACCATTGGTTTCAACATAATAAATTAAATTTGTAATCATTCCTCGTCTTTATTTGATTATTATTATTATTATTATTATTATTATTATTATTATTATTATTATTATTATTATTATTGAGCTTATTTCTTGGAACTATCTCCTAAAGCGGGGCTCGTAAATTAGACGAGGAAATTTAATTTAAAAATTTACATCGACGCTAAAGTCGATGTAATGTAAAAATAAAACTTTCAGCTTAATCTAATTATTAAATTTATTAACACAAATTTAATTAATTTTTGTTTATTTGTCTATAAATATATTCCAGCGCTGTATTTCCTGGTATCATTACCTTATATCATATTTTATGACTATTTTATTGTCCATTCTAAAACAGAATGTGTAGACTCGTTCATTTAATAATATCGAAATGGCTAGTCACAAACGCTGGTGGTTACTACAAACCAGTAAAAGTAATTTTTACTCAGGCTTTACAAAGTACTTATATGACTGCTACTTCTACATACATATTTTTTTACTGATTATGCCAGCTTATAAAAAAGGCTTCAAGACATTAACAATTTCTTCAACATTTTGAAAAAAGTACTTCGTATTTAAAGTGAAGAAAAATGACAAACACATGAATTCAACGTATTATAGTGATAATTTTTATTATAATTATTTAAATTTATATAAATGTAATTTAATGTAATTTGCAATTAATTTACAAAATTAAACATTTTTATTTATATTGGCAAGTTAAAAATCAAGTCTAGTTACATTTATTCACGAATAAAACTACAGTTTATCCAATTTGTTTTCATACCTCATTTACCTTGAAATCGACATTAGAAGTGTTAACTCTGTCATATATAGACATAAATTTAGACAAATTGTTCGATGAATTAATATCTTTGAACACTACTGTTTAATCCGAATTTTTTTCTAGAAAATGAGCACTTTAATTTGTTTATATTTATATGAATTAATAACGGATTAAGTATTAGTACGGTAAATTTTATTGAATAATTGATTTCTAATAATTTTTTTCTAATTTGGAGAACCTATTTGGTGAATAAATAATGTATCGAAGATTACAGATTATTTTCCAAGATTAGTTCTT
>JABFOX010002827.1:0-11000 GCA_022817665.1 Axea sp. ZL-2020 | reverse complement strand
TATTTTTAATAATGGGTTCTTTGTTTGCAAGAAGTTATTAAAGTGGCTATATGAAGAAATGTAATAAATTGTACTATAAATCTTTGAAAATGGATCGGCAAACGATCCTAAATTTAAAAGTAAAGTAATAAAATTGATTATGATAATGAAATAAACTAAGCACTTGACGTTCGACTCATTAGTATACTTTGAATAATAGTTCTACTTGTTCTTAATGGCCTTAAAAATAATACAAACAAATTTACATGTCAAATCAAACTCAAACCAATCAAAGGGCCAATAAAAACACCATTTCTATCGTACAGTATTTCGGACAAGCTTGTATTTTGTTTATTCATTATAACAATAACGAAACTCACGCGCGCGCAGAGTTTTACAATCATAAAATTGAAATTGTTGAATTAATTGAATATATCGATTTTAATACACTCCAGATTCCATTAAACCTTACTTAATTTCGCAATTAGCTTGTTTGCCACAGTAAACGTTACATCAATCAATGCGTATTTCCTCATGAACAACGGTAGAGTATAATTCATTCATAAGCACTGCCATCTCCTGTAACAATTTTTAAATTCCGAAGGACGAATTTGCAGGATTTCGAACCCCGTTATTTCACGCAAGACAAATTGAAATGTATTTTATTTGCGTTGCGCGTATGCAATGATGCCATTTTCTGTACCAATTAATGTACATATTTCGTTCGCGTATTAAATTCTGATCGTATTACGATTTCGACTTCAGTAAATTGAAGTTATTGGAACCATATATATGCGGCAATTCGGCGTAATCCATTTCGAGCGAAACATTTTAGGAACGCAAACTGAGTGGCAACTCGGTGTTCAATGATTTCGCATTTCATTCAAAACCGCAATTCGTGTACGTTGCGCTCGAATAGTCTTGTAAATCGCCTCGACGCTTTATTATCGGCATTTTAATTGAAAGGGAAAATTATCTGAAAACATTGTGCGATATTAATTATTTTGAATGACGGATTATGCTAATATTTGCGTTTCAGCTCGAATCAACAGGAATCGTTAAAAATGATATTACTGTTATATTTGCATCGCACAGTCGTTGAACGTAGAACGCGTTTATTTTTTATCCGTTATTTCGAGTTGACAGTGGACATTGTTGCGGTCAACATTTTTTACTGTAAAAATATGATTATTCGACAGCGATGCATGCAAAATTAGTGGAAAATTAAAAAGAAGGATTAATAAATGACAATCGTTGAGAATAATGGAGAATCGTTAATTTATGGAAAAGTCTCATCTGTACTGTACATAACAATTTCAAACAAAATTCAAAATTCTTTAATAATCGCTGCTGCTTGATGCTGATGTTGACATTATTATTTTGCACAATGGAACATTCATCATCTTTCGTAATAAATAGATAATAAGCAAGATTCGGCAAATATTTTTCGGCGGTAAATTTTAGCCTTTTGTTTAAAAATGATATCCTCACATTAATTAACGAATTTCCTAGAACAATGGAAGTAAATCGACAAATCATTTTCAACGCCTGCAAAAGTAGGGGAAATACAGAGAGAGGACCATACAGAGAGCCCACACCATCTCTTTTTTGACAACAAAGAAAAGTCTGTTTGTCTACTTTCACGGTTTGAAAGGAAGCATTTTGTTCGAAATAGTGATTCAATGGAGAGTGTTTATACGATGACTCAAAATTACTGAAATCTTGAATTAACTGAAGTGGTATCAATTACGAAATTCAACATCCATTAAACATTTTTTTGAACATTTCGGTGAAATATAAAACGATTCGTTGGATCAAAATTTATTGCAGTTTTGGAAAATCTATCATCACTGTGTAGTGACGGGTGGTAAATTATGCTAAAAAGTACTTGTTTGTCCGGTCAGAAATCTGTTTAATATGATTCGTTACCCTGATCCAGCTTCTTCAAATTCTTATTTACTTATTCAACGTCTTACTTATTCCAGCGCCTCTATTCAAATTTCGCTGGTTTAATTGCTGGAATAATAATAATAATAATAATAATAATAATAATAATATAAGGCGCTGCTATAAGATAAATAATTTTTTGAAAATTATTGAGAATAACAGGAGGGTACGTAGTATAATTATTTTTACATGCTTTTTATGTAATAATATATTTTTTACAATAAATAATAACATTTTCAAATTAAGCATTGAAATATAAGAATGCAAATTTAATCTCTTTAGAAACTAAAAAAAGGATTGGATTTAAATCCTTTTGCATTTGATGTTGCAAAATTTAGATATAAACAAGTGAAATGTTTTTATAAATAAGCACGAAAGACTTTTTATTTTATTTGTTTACTAGAATGCACATCTTATCTTTAACATAAACAATGTGCATATCACTATTATAATATAAAAATAATGCTTGTCATACGATATAGATTTTTTTTTTGATTTTTTTAAATCGTGATTATTTGTTTTTGAATTCATTTTAATCATCAAACATTTTTCAAACAAACGTAATTTAAATTAGTACACTTATCTCTTATTTTCGTACTTTATTTTTTGTAATATTGATATTGAGAAACTTACTTTTTGCATGCTGCTATTGCTATTTATCAGCTTAATTAAACCGAACAAAACATGATATTAAATAAATAAGTCTATTAAAAATATTAATTTGATAAATGCTGAATTCGTTAAAAGTAACGAACATTTCGTTAATAAAATTCACTGCACAAATTTGATAAAAACCTTCCATTAATCGCATTTTAAATTAATTGTTCAATAGAAACAGAAGTTTGTTAGCGACTTTTTGATATTAATTTATTTACATCAATGAAGTAAAAAAAAGTATACATTCTACGAATCGATATATAATTACTGTATATTAATTATAAATTGTTTTCAACCGTTATAAATATCATCTTAAATATAGCCATACTTCATTCTTGTATGGCATTTTTAATTGTTCATAATTTTGGTGAACAGGTCTATTCAAAAATTGTTTCATTGCATTTTTCACTTTTAAAGATATAAGTGAAATATACATCTAATTAATAAGATGCATTCATGTTTATTATGTTATATTTTTACATTACAAATACGAGTACAAAAATATTCGTAAAAATATCTTTTAAATACATTGTGGCATAAAATTTGTAAATACATTTTTTCACAATAATGTTACGGCAAGAAAAATTATCTTAATTAACATTCTTCAAGTTTAGCAAGTAAAAATTGAAAGTCTAAATTAGCGTCTGTATGTCATAAAAAAATGTCTTTTTTAACAGTTTTATTAATTATGAAAAGTGTTTTTAATTACAAAAAGATTGCACAACTCTTCTAGTTATTCTTGTTCTTGTTATATTAAAGCAACCTTTTTCATCACAAATTAGTTATAACTAAAGAAAAGTCTTGTTGGTAATTTTTTTTTCAATTTCACCACGAAAATATTTTTTATATAAGAAATAATCAAGTTTGCCAGTCCATTATTTCATTATTAATGTGTAAAGATATAATGGTGGATAAAAGATATATATAAATAATTAAAATAAATAAAAATAATAATAATGAATAGAAGTGGATCAAAACATCATTACATTTTTGTTAATTTACTCATTATACATTATGTTATTAAATTCGTAATCAAATTTAGCAAATGCGTTGATATTTAATATATCGTAAAAATATTACTATTTCACAAACATTTAATGGATAATCCATCGTTATCTTTTAGAAGAAAAAATAATTATTTCGAAGCAAAAGTGAAACAATGATAAAAACTAATATTAAAACGAATACTATAATTATTCGATAAAAACCCATTTTATTGCATGCATAATAGAAATTGCACAATCAGAACTAATCTCAGATTAATTATATTTCTCCCGAGTGAAAAAACGGACTAAGAAACACAATGAACAATTCTGATCCTACATAATCTCTTTTTAAAGCTGTACAGATTTAATTTAATTTTATTGTTTCGTTATAAGAAAGTTGGACATCCTGCGTTAAACACAATTATATTTCAAAATTATTACTTTTATCTCGCAATGTTCACCAGCTTGTTCGACTGCTTGTTATTTACTCTTTTTTTTTTCTCCCCGAGAAATAATTATTGGTCTTTCGTTTTACGCTTTATCCTTTGAACTCATCTGCAGAGTTTAAGTAAAACCTGAGGTTGGACTCCTCGGTGCAATTGGTTTCCGAATCTACTGTACAACGCTAGACGAACGATCGTTCTCGCGAGAAAGATTCGTTCGTCAGATATCATGACTCCAGAAGTAAATCTCTTAATATACGAAGACAAACAATTGAACGAGCGCTTTAATCAAATGACTTTGTTCTGAATAGCTTTTCACTGATTAAATCAAGTTATTCATTCAAAACCAACCCGACACCAAATGCATAAATTCAACAACCTGGCATTCGCCCATTACCAAAGTTCCACCAACCTTTACATTTGTGAGTCAATCCACAATTAACTTTTACGAAGCAATAATTCGAAGCGTTTGATAAATGATCAGACGAAGCAGAGTCAAGATGCATGCGAGGAATAAACGCCGGTCACGTGCAGTTCCTATAACTTCAATCTTTCGTAAAGTCAATGTCCCGTAGAGGGACATTAGTGTTTTCATGGGACATTGAACGATTACGAAATCTCCCAACGAGATTCACAACTCGCTCGAAACGACTGCTGCGTGAAGCGGCTGCGAAGACCGTTAACCTTTGCTCGGAATCATCGCCAGCTCTGGGCCAAAGTATCAGTGGAACACTCGGGCCAATCAGTCCGATCGAAACGAACGCCTGTCCGTCGATTGCCAAACGAGCGGCTTCTTCCGAGCGAATCGATAGCAACGGAACCACCGATCACGGACCGGACCGTGCACGCGATGACCGATGCGCGAAACTGAATTAAATTGGAAAAACAAAGCGAGTGCGAAGCGTACGCGGCTGTTTCCTCCTAATGGTAATTCGCTTGATGAGCGAGTGCCAGAAATGCGCGTGCGCTAATCAGAATACAAAACGCATCCAAACACAGAGGGCATTTGGACGCGAATAAAAGCGCGAAGAATAAAATGAAATTAGGGGAAAAATGGAAAAGCCGAGCGTATTTCCCGATCGGGATGATTTATTTGCGGATGGAAAAAAATAAAGAAGAAAAATATGAATACCAAATGCACCTGGTATGAACGTTTGGCACGTGATCATCGATTCGTTCGACTCGTGCTTGGATACTCAGTGCTGCTAATGGCGTGGATAACCGAAACCGGGTGCTTCGTCAATGTCCCTCGTAATAAAGCGACTCGGTCAAGCTCAAACGCGGAAATGTTCCCCGAGCTGAGAACGCGAAAGATAACCCCTACGTGGCGAGGGATAGACGTTGCTCAATCGACGGACGGACACGCGAGATGATTTATCATGAGAAAAGAGATACACGTGCTCCGGCAAAAACAAACGCGAGAGTCGTGTCTCGATTTCTTTTGCGTCGACCGATTGTTTTATTGTTTTTATGTGCAGTGTTTTTTCGTTCGAGTGGAAATGCCCCGAGAAGTGAGAGGAACAATTAAACATTGCAATTATAGCGTTTTTTAATTATTTTTATTGTTTTCATCATTTTCCTGATATTACGTAACAAAACATTAGACGCGCGATGAAAATATATCGATGACAAATTGAAAATGCATTGGTAACGCAATGGTGAAATATCGCAAGTGTACCGAAGTCGTGTTAAGAATGCACTGAGAATGTACACTTTTAGAAACAAATATACAGATAATGTGCCAATGACGTATTGATTGTGCGTGTAATACGATTTACCCTTGTAAAACGAGTCATATTTTAATGATACGTCATTACTGTAATTTCTGTTTTACTATTAATGATTTGTTAATGCACCGCGCAATTTCAAATAATTCTATTTGTTATTAATTCAAGTGCAATGTCGTGGTTTGTTGCGGGTGGACTTTCCAATCAAATATAGATAGTGGAGTGAAATTAAAACAAATTGTAAAACAAAGCTGGGATTTGAACGCTCACTTCCAACTTGAAACACTGAAATTCTGTCCGCTGCGCTGTTAAATTTAATGCTAATGTTGTAAAATATCTACCAATTAGTCTCACAACGTTGCTATTGCATTAAAAAAAATTGTATTGACGCGCCATATTGATTGATTAGCGAGTCATAAGCAATATTTATTGCTCGAAACGAAGAGCTTTGAATAAAATTAAACAACATTGCCATCAAGATTTCAATTGCGATGACAATCACGATTAATATCGCATTCGCATGAGAGTTAAATCATCTGTTCAACAGGTCGTTATCGGTGACAGTAAAAAGGTCAAAGTTCATGAAAATGCATGATTAGAATCGAACACAAACAGCGCTGTTTGTTTTCATTTTGCTCACAACACTATGAGATTTGATGAGAAATGATCGTTCGATTTAATTTTCAAGCGCATGTTTTATTTATTAATAATATTATTTTGTAGTCAGTTGAATGCAATTTCACGAAATTGCTGTAACACGAAAACGAGCAATTTTAACCTTTCGTTCGAATGCTTCTTCCCCTCCCCTCAGTAATATGTAGCAAAAGTTGGAAAGATCAATACAGACATTAACATCCCTAAGTGGGTAGAAGAGTCATAAAAATGTATTATGAATTTAGTTTTAATACATAGGAAATATACTGTATCAGTACTTTCATATTATACTTAGAACGATATGAATACATTTATTCAATTATCAATATGTATAATGCTTTTTTACGCGTGCAATACTTTGCGTGATACTTGATTACTCAGAAAAGAAGAACGCATGCAAAGATCAAACTTTCTTCTTGTTCATTTTAAATGCACTTAATTAATGCAAAAAATTGGCATAAAACTCATTACAGAATTTGCTGGTTACATTTACGGTGTATCACTCAATGACTTTAATTCTTATTTTTAATGATTTCATCAATTTAGAAGCAACGAATAAAACAAAATCAGCGAGGTTTAATATTAATGCTCATGACAAATTGGTTGCACGTATTAACCAGGGTCTGTGTAAAGCAATCGATACTCCGATATATCGAGATTAGCTGATGAAAAAATGATGAAAGTTTTGTGATGTATATAAATATTGAAACATATAAGAATGTCCAAATACTTTTTAAAATATGTAAACAAACTATTTCCTTCTTTAGACTGGATTTCATTTCGTACAATTAAATTAACGTTTTTGTACAATTAAAAACAACGTGTTTTAATGACTTTTTAAAACAAACATTTATTTCATCTTTGGAAAAATATTATTGAGATTTCGTACATGTATTTTATGTATTATATAAGTATTACGTTTGTTAAAATGAAACTTGTACTTTTTCTGAGCAACCGGTGCAACATTATCAATTATTTAATAGCAATTAAAGGGAATATTTTATTATTATAACAAAAATTAAGTATACTAAATATATTCTGAATTGGAAAGTTTGTGTACGTTACATATATTTGTGCAATTGCTCTCATACGTGTAAAGAAATTTCCGTTAAATTAAAAAAATATTCACTTTTATATCGATTTACATTTGCAGTAATGCTATTAAATGAAATTCTTCAAAAAATGTTTAATGATCGACAACTGATTATTAATAATTTATAGGGAATCATTAACACCGATTGACAAATCATTCAGCGCATTACACGACCTCAAAGTTATTTATTTATTCAACAAGAACAAATCGTACTCAGTGAGTGGCACAATTTTCCATTAACTGACAAGTATTCAATTTTTAATAATTATTCAGTCATCGCTAAATAATAAACTATTCAACAGCACATGTTTGAATAATGATTAATTTAATCAATATTTGAATAATCGACAAACGAAAGAAGCAAAAATAGCTTTCACACGGCGTACGTCTTGCAACTACTTTGAACTGAAGTACAAATCGTGATCTGCCACTCGTATGGCAAAAACAGACTGGAAATGTTCTTAGTGCAATACATGTCACATTTTGATTGAACAAAAGCAAAACGATCATATCGTTTTAATTTTTGTCATTCATTTAATCGGCGCGAATTATTCTGATCGTTCAATATGTCTATATTTAACGATTTGCTGCATTCATTTCCATTATATTATTATTAATCACTGACATTAATAAGAACAGCATTGTTGAAGCTGTGAACATTTGTCAAATTCGCGTTACGTAAATTTCAATAATTTTATCAATTCCGCAAAATTATTAACACAATTTCATTTTAATCGAATTAAAGGAAACATTTGCAAAATTGGTATTTTCTCGAACATTAATCCAAGCGTTCGTCTTGCGTGTAAAATTACACGTCGAACAAATTGTTCAGCGTTATATTTTTTCATTTAGGTGGGAATAATAATGATGGAAAACTTCACACTTATATACATATATTTAATGCATTTTTAGTAATTTGAACTAAACCTTCATTTTGGCTAACAATTCGACAAATTATAACAGACGAGCATTTTGATAAATGCGAATCGAATATCTTCCGTTTTTGAATGTCCGAGCGGGTATAAAGCCGAGGTATTTTAGGTCCTCATTATACGAGAAACCAATAGAACGAGTCCATCAAATATTCGGCTATATCTGACAAAGGCTTGGAACAAAAGCATGGACCAATGTCGCGAACTAATCTCGCAAATGCCCAACTATTTCCAGATTATATTCACCTGACTAGTTCTACTCTGCTTCCGGACTGATGATTAATGCAGATGCAGTACGACTGCAGATCGTTCATCAGACCATTGGCATTTTCCATTTACGAACCTGAACGATTCAGATTCGAGTGGGTTACAATCCAAATTGTGTTCTTTTTGAAAAACTGGTTCACGTGCTCAAATTTCTGGAACGCCGCACGAGGTCCATTGTAATAAACTGAACATTTACTCGCCGCGGTGAGCTCCACCTTGAACACACCCCAAAATGATTCTGGTTCTTACATCTTTAATATTACAACAGCTCTTTTCGTAACTGAGGTATAACGATATTTTAATACTATATTTTTAACGACTTTTCCACCAAAGCGTGATGAATTAAACAAAAGTGCATAAAGATAGAATAATTGATGTGGAAGAACAACTCGTTTCATGTTCATGACGGATTTTGACTTGCATTGATGCGCCTCTAAAAAATATCGCGGCATGAGCAACTTACAAAAACCGTAATGCAATCCATCGCTCTACGCGCCGTAAAAAAGCATTCTCAAAAACCAATTCCCCAAACAAAATAATCTTTAAAAATATATCTTCTCTGCACTCGAATACCGACGGTTACAAAAATTTAAGCAAAACACTTAAATTTATCACTGCGATAAATAAAGATAAATAAAACCGAAATAAAATGAAAGTAAAATAAATAAATAAAAATAACAATCATACAGTTTAATAGTATCAAAAGAAACTTTTAATCAATTTCCTGTTAGTTTTTTTGTTCTTTCGTTTTATATAAAAATCAATCAAGCTATTTTCTTACAATTATAAATGTTGGTTATGTTTATATCAATTTATCATAATCCCTCAATCCGCGAAAGACAAAATCTCTAGAATCTGAAAATATTAAACGAAATGGAAGTGCACAACGGACTCAACTTTTTGGTATCGTTTGCCTTCCGTTGATTCCGTCTTTTCAGACTGACACAAATGTTTGGAACAACGGGGGATGATAACAAATGACATTCGATGTTACCAAATGAACGAAAATAAATTATAACTTTACAATGCGCGCGTTAAAATACGAGAATTTCGTCGCCGTTCATAGCGAGAGCCTCTATTTCAAGTTTCTAACCATTCCGAATAAACTACTGCAAAATTCACGAACGCAGTAAGGACATTTCGGAGTAAAATTTGCAAATTCTTAACAATCTCCGAACTGTGTGAGGGATTATTGGAAACTTCAAATGCGAAGGAACACGTGTTTTTTCGAATAAAAAAATCTTTTTGCGTAAGTTGGTTTTGTTAGTTTGGCATATGTTGTGCAAAATAAGCACACGTGTGATGACACGAGATTGTGATATACCATATTAATATAAAACCGGGCCAGCGTTTTGAGAATGGTGCAATTTTTTCAATTAATGTTATGCCAATGTTTATGTTGTGTTTCGGTATTCTTAGTCGGCAATAAAAGTATCGGTTAAGAATATTACCATTGCTTTTGGGAGCTGAATATATTAGACATTTCTAGAATACGGCCGACACCTAAAATAGTATCAATAAGGGCGGTACATTTTGCTTGAATTATAGCAACGTTTTGCCATGAATTATTATACTTTATTTTAAAAATGATTTGTGTAGCTGATTCCTTACGACTTCTTTCAAATAAAACGCATATATTTAGCGTATTTATTTAAGATATAATTATATGTCTTTATCAATCTTGCTACAATTTCAAATTATTTGACTTTATTGGCATTGAAGTTTTGTGTCACGCAGTTTAATCAGCAAATGAAAAGTACATGAATAATTACATGTTGAAATATTATTGTAAATAAACACTTTGTTTAACGACCAATTTCATTGACTTGTTCGAAATTAAAAATCAAACGAAACAAAAGTTTTGATTCACGTATACAGAACCCTAAGTGCAATATAAATTTGAAAAACACAAGATTGACAGTTATCTCTATGACTTCGACCATTCTCAATGCAATTGCTATTAAATTGTATTAAAATGGCAATAACTTTTATTTTAATAGTTAACAATTTGAAGATTTTAAATGTTAACAATTCAGTCTATTTTACGTCAATAGAAAGGTGTTAGTCTCTGTTGTTGTTTTTTTTTTTTTTTTTTTTTTTTTTTTCATTTATTTTTTTTTTTATTTAAAAATTTTTTTTTTTTTTTCAATTTTTTTTTTTTTGTTTTTTTTTTTTTTTTTGTTTTTGTGTGCCTTTTTTTTCTTTTACATTTTTTTAAATTAAAACAAAAAAATTTTTTAAAAATTTTTAAATATTCTTATTTTTTTTTATATTTTCCTCATGGGTTTTGTTTCCACGCGTTACCTTTTTCATTC
>JABFOX010002826.1:0-11000 GCA_022817665.1 Axea sp. ZL-2020 | reverse complement strand
CTATTTTCGAAAAAAGTTTTGCTAAAAAAAGGGTTCTGCGGGGGGGTGATTTTTTATGTAAATTTATGTTTTTTTAATTGTTTGATTTTATGATTAAATTAAAATTATTTTTTTAATTCCCCTTTTTTTTTGATTAATTCTTCAAAAAAAAATAATTTGAAATAATTTTAAAAAAAATTAACAAAAAAATTTTTTACATAATAAAAAAAAAAAAAAAAAAAAAAAAAATATTTCTGTTGCAGAGGTGAGAAATTCATTAAATTTATTTTGTTGATATAAAGAAAACTTACGTTCGTAATAATTTATATGTCTATCAAAGTAGTGGAAGTGCCGTAAAAATGTGTGTTTTTTTATTATACTTGTAACGTAAATAAATAATTGTATGGTATTGTATAATAAATTGCCTTACATTTTTACACGTACCCTCTTTAATGATAAATATAGCAATTTTTTAAACATAATTTTTCCGTGTATGTAATTTGAGTGATCAATATATAATTTTAAATTCATGCTTTGAAAACTAATCATATTTCAGAGTAATGATTTTAAATTTTATTTTCAATTAATATAATTTCATACTGCCAGAAATAATACACGTTTTATAAATAATATTATATAACAAAAATATTAAATTTACGATGCAATAGATAATAAACAAAATATGGAAAATATCAAATGATGTTTGCAAAACCAATTACAGTGTTATAAAATCAAAACCTTGATTTACAACTTTATCCATTAAATGTTATGAAGGAGACAAAAGGAAAGTTAAACACGTTATAATGATGCATTGAGTTTGATTATTTATGTATGTAGCCACGCGCATAAAATATCTCATCATTTAAGAAAAATTGTCTTTTTCTGTAATAGACCACATATTAATGTGAAGGTCTGCGCATGTTGCTCTTCTTATTTCGCCCTTTCAATTCAAGTAGTTTAATTACATGTATTAAGTTTAAATTAATATTCACGTCATCATGTTGGACGATGTGTTAATACAAAGTATCACTGTAAATCAAGCACAAGTTATATTTACCAATAGAAAATGTTACAGTTATTGCTTTTTTGATATACACCAAGCACATATATTTCAAACTTTTATTAACTCGGTTAGAGCAAAACATATTTATCATACAATGGTCTTATTTATTAGTGAAGAACAATAAGTAATTAATTTCCTGTAATTTTACAATGGCTGATAATATTGAACTGAAACTAAAAGAACAGGTGAGTCTCTTTATAGTTCTTATTCTTTTGTTCTTTAAATCATTTTTCTTCTATTTTTTTATGTAACGCTAACACGTTGTCTTGCATTTGTTAATAAAGTCACAATTCCTAAAGTCAATTTAGGCATACATGATAATTTACTTTACTGTGCACATAATAATTATACTGAAAGTATTTTTACAATTAGTAGAAATTAAAAAGCAGATCAGTAATGCAATACTTACATTGCTTTATATGTCAAGACGTGAAGGTTACAAATTCTCATACTGTATTAATGATATTGATCCTAACAAACGTTAGATCGCTTATATAACTATTCAATTAAATTATGTGCAAATTATTGTAACGTACAAAACCTGTTTTACATGCCACTAGAACGAACAGAAATTGTGCAAGTTTAAATTACTAACAACGCATTTATTTGAATTAAACATTCATAAAAAGTTTTATTCTATTGCAATAAAATTACTAAAATATTTCAAAGATAAATTCGTTTAATTTTAATTAATGATTCTTGTGTCATAACGTTATTTTATTATATGTTGAAATTTTTATCTTAAATATACAAAAAAAGGCAAATTAATAACGCGAAAAGTATTATTTGCTTTACAAATAAATTTCATATTCTAGAAGCATAATGCATTCGAAAATCCAGTATTTACTGTCGATGAAGAGCAATCTGTCGGAACTCAATCCGCTGCCGAAAATCAAAATGGAAAACCAAATTTGGATAGTTTTGAAAAATCAGATAAAACATCCAAAACGGAAAAGGTACTTTTAATGGATTAAATTATTAACAAGTATAACGGTTGGTATAAATTAACTTTCAATAATACTATTATTATTTTCGTAATTATTAGTCGTGAAATGTAAATGTAATAATAATAATAATAATAATAATAATAATAATAATAATAATAATAATAATAATAATAATAATAATAATAATAATAATAATAATGACGGTTTCCATGTAAATATAACCAAGTATATTACAATTCAATAATTTTCCTAATAAAAATACATAGTAACAGAAGATTTCAATGAAAAGTAATATGTAATAATTTTTATTGAATTGTTCATAGTTTAAATTTTAATTAATGTCTAAAAATAAATTTCAATGTAAAATAGGATTAAAATATTGTAATTAATAAGTACCGTACTTGAGTCAACATTGAGATATTACACGTATACACAAAATTACCGTAAGACAATAAAAATATGTTATTATGATAATAGGATTGTAACTACAAGTGCAATTTACTCGTTAACTTGTTATAAATGTGTGATAGATTTTTTTATATTGTATTTGAATATTTTGATAATATTGTTATAACTTTTTGATATGCTTTTGAAATAATTGTTATTAACCGCGTACAAAAGTATAATTGTGTAAATTTAGAAATAATCTTTTTTTTATTTATTTTTTTTTTATTTTTATATTAATTTGTATTTTATATTTTATATATAAGTATGATTATAAAAAAACATAAATATTTATATATTTTTGTATTAAAATGTATTTTAAAAAAATTAATTAGAGGAACATAACAGATAGAGGAGTTTTATTGAAGTTTTTCATTTTAGAATAATAAAAAGATAGTTTGTAGGAAAATATTTCGTCCCTATGTATGCTTATACTTAAAAAAAAAAAAACCGTTGTGTATAATTGTAAATGTATATTTGAAATTGCATTGTATACTCATTTAGGAACAACATTTAAAAGATGAATGGGGAGGAGGACTGGAGTTTTTAATGGCATGCATCGCGAATTCCGTTGGTCTTGGAAATGTTTGGAGGTTTTCATTTACGGCGTATGAAAACGGAGGAGGCGCTTTTTTAATACCTTATATAATTGTTCTTCTTTTGGTTGGCAAACCATTTTATTATTTGGAAGGACTTCTTGGTCAATTTACTGGAAAATCGTGCACAAAATGTTGGGAAATGGCACCAGCCATGAAAGGTAAACTGCTTTTTAAAAAATATATTAATTTAATAAACAACTATGACTTGCCGAATAAAAAAGAACTTTAAGTAATATCAAAATAATTGTAACGTATGCATGTAAATATATTAGTTGATTTATTAGTTTAGACAAAAAAATCATTAAACAATTATAAATAAAAAAATTATTCGTATAAAAATAAACAATGCAACTAATTAAAATGATATTTAATTAAAGTGCAAACTGAATTTTTTTTACAAAACTCGGCTTTTTATACAAAATGGCATATTTCAAATACAAAAATCTCAAACTATTTTCATACGATAATGTCACATTTTGACAAATTTACGTCTATTTCACACAGTCAAAGTAACACATTTTTATAAGTTTATCGTATAAAAGCACCACATTTTTATTGTATTTATTAAACAAAATATTTTATATAACTTATAATAAAATTGGAAGTGACAAATATAGTCGCTTTCGATTCGTACTGCCATCATAATCATTTAAAATCTATTTAGAACTATTTTCTCATTCGATGCAAATTATCCGTGTATTATTAGGAAAATATAAATCTAATTTTAATGTATTGCTTCTATTAGAAGTTTTAAAATAGTATCTAATTAAGTCAATTATTTTTTATATATTGCACAACAAGATAACCATCAAGTTGAAAACTATTATTGGCTATAATAACTTTAACTACAAATAATTATTAAGCCATAAAAATACAAGTTATTCAGAAATTTACTATAAATACGGCGATAAAAATGCTTATATATAATAAAAATTGGCGATAAAGCCAACAATGAAGTGCAAACAATAAAATTAAAAAACTGTATAACAATTATAATATTTTTTTAAATAATTTAATTGCAAGAATTAAAAGTCAATCACTAAAATTGTGTTATTATTAATTATCATAACGACTGTAAGTATTTATAAAGTATTCATTTTAAGTTTTACTCGATTGATATATGATTCAAATTAACTAAATTAATCTGTTTCAGGTTTGGGCTACGGACAAGTTATTGCTGGATTCATCGTTTTATCTTATTACTGCTCTTTAATGGCTTTAACACTATACTATTTTGGGGCGAGTTTTCAATCAGTACTTCCTTGGTCTTATTGCCGCGATGAATGGAAAAATGAATGCACTTTGAGAAATATATCTGAAAGTAACATGACTTTGGCCAACGAAACTTCTGTCGGTGGAATGAGTTCTGCAGAATTATATTTTAGGTATCGTAGTTTAATAATCTATTTAAAATTTCCTTAAATAAAACAATTATAATTTTCCAAGAAGGATAATCTCTCACGGAAATAACTTTTCTTCAAATTATTTCAAATTGACGTTTTTTCTTGAATTGGATTAATAACATTTTCCTTTTACGTCATATTTTCAAACGTGTAGTTAGTACTATAATGATAAATAATATTTTTTTGTATTATTTTTTGAATTAACGTCTGTGAGGAATATTATCGATATTACATGGGCATAAAAGATCAATTTAACAAATAAATTAAATTTTATTCTATTTGAACAATTGGTTTGTTTCATTGTTTTAAATTAAGAAAACGTATCGATATAACAATGTAAGTTTATTCTCTCTACAAAATAAGGAAAAAAAATATAATAACGATGAATATATAACATACAAAAATCAAAAAATATTTCTTGTTTAATGCTTGAAGATTTATACACGAAGTTTTAATTCAATATGTTTTTAATAATACAGATGAATTTTAATTCATATTCTTTTTTGTTTGTTTGATATAAGGGAAATTTACAAATAACTGTGTACATTGGGCGTTCAATGAGTACTTAAAAACTCTAAGATATAGTACTCGTAACATCAAAATAATTTTCTTGTGATCTCTGTTTTATGTAATGATTGAACATCGTAGTAAATATCGTATAAAAAATGTTTGTCATTTTTTGCATTTTTTGTTTTACTATTTTACCACGTTTTACTTTTTTTTTTTTGTGTAGACTTGATAAAGAATTGTATAATAAAATCGAAACATTGTCTTAACATGAAACAATGAAATATAAACGTTGTTCGAATAGAAGAAAAACATTTAAATAATAAAAATAGAGTTAAAAACATTTTCCTGGTGCATTTTGTTGCTAAATTGTTACAGGTTTTTCCAAGAAAAAGTTTCTACAAATTATAATTTTTATAACAAATCATATTAACAAGAAAAATATCATGTTTCATTTATGACTAATGATGGTTTATCACCCTCAGATTATATAAATGTAAGATGAGACAAAACTTGAAATCAAATTGATTGTCGAACTGGATGTGTGGATTAAAAATTCTTTATTTATAAATGTATGTAAATTAAAATTATTCACTACTTTATGAATTTGCATATTTACAACTGAATAACAAATGGACTTGAAAAATGTGTTTGTTCAATATTGAAATTAAAAATATTAGGAAATCTCTTTCTCACTTTTAAAAATTGTTCATTTTACTTCCTTTTCTATATCAAATGACAAACTTTTTGCTTTGCTTACTTCTTTAACATTGAAATCTATTATTTTTTAAATTACAAATTTCAGTCCCTTGAGAAATTTCAGATGAAAAAAATATTAAAGCAAACAACTGAAATGTAAAGAATATTTTGCTACAATTTTAAATTAAAATAACAATTCTACGAGTTATTAGCAAAATTGTAGGAGTTAGAGAATAGTTTCGCAACGATGTTCCTTCGTCAGATTATATTACGAAATTTAGAAGTAACGTGAAGAAATAAATGGTAACTAATTTTTGTCCCAGCCCCATGGCACGTCTGAATATCCGAGTCATTGAACGAGCGTTTATTACATGCGTGTGAAATTATTCCTCATAGTCATTTAAAAATTATTTGTAATTTTCGATTCGCAAAAGAAAAAGAACGAAAGTAGTTGGTAAATATATGAATGTGGAATATGTAAACTTATTGCACGTTTCAAACCTGTTTCTAATATATCAGATACATACAAACTATTTACATAGTACTAAATTCATATATACTATTGCAATAAACTACAAAGGTATGCTTAGGAGGGAGAAAAACGTTCCATAATTGATTGAATTTTAACCTTTATTAAGTTGGTCATACCACTAATCAAAAATAGTCCAACTGATATTAAATTAATACTATTCTAACAAAAAATAATTACATCTTTCAAAACCAAAATATTGATTAAAAAGATATATATATACGAACAAATTTTAAGTCATAGAAGATATATAAGACATTTATAATAAATGAAAACAAAATGTACAGAGAATTTTTGTTTAGTGTTATTATTTTTTTTTTTTAATAAATGATTTGCGCTGTTACATTCTAATGAATTAATTTTTTAAATAACAATAAAAATAAAACTTTCAAAATAATATTGAAATCCTCTTTTGTTGCACATTTAATTTTATTTAAATAATTATAAACATTTGTGCAACCAACTGGAGCATATTTCATTTTAATACTCTCACTTTTGATTCATATCGGGAACTTCATATTCATTGAAAACTAAACCGCAGTCGTCTCGTGTTGCACTCAAAATATTTTATGATAAGTCTAAGAAAAACATACCTATTTTTCTTTTAGGCTTTAAAGACGAGAACAGTTATTTGCTTTGCGGTTACTTTCGATTAAATAATGCAATTTTATGATTAAATCGCACACCATTAACCAGTACTCACAAATCGTTTAAATCTTATTTGGAAAAAAAATATCATATTTTATATAAAAGCATGATTGTAAAATGTCATTTTGGTTTAATTTATCAGACAAATTGAAATCGGATTTAATTCTAATAAATTGTTTGGACTGAATTAAATTGAAGAATTTATACTATACTTAAGAGAGAGTGTTCGTAAGTCGATACCTTTACGACCTTCATCTAATTTCCATTTTAAAACTAAAAAAAGTGTGTTTATGTAAATGTTGTGTAATTTAAGAAATTAATAAATTAATAAAATGATTACACGCAAAACGAGCCTTGTTAAGAGAAAAACAAAGTCTGCATTTGTTTACGGAATTGGAATTAAAATGTCAAAGTGGTTAGGAATAATGAAATTAAAAGTGTGCAATGAAATGCATAAATGTGTAGAAAATATACATAAACAAAATCTGTTTTTATCCTTATCTTTTGACATAAATAAACACAGGGATTTATTGCATACACGTTGCAGAAAGAGAGTGCAAATAAATGCAATGACAAACTGTTGCTGTAATTATGATGCAAATATTTTTTGAAAAGAAAGAAATTATTTGTCAGAAAAGCATAATATGCTATCACTTGGCAAGTTAGTTTGTTTCGGAAGTCGGAACGTAGTTACGTTCTAATGATAAGTTTTGAATACAGTTTTCAGTCATCAAGAGAGGTGGTTTAAATACATATTAGAACAACATTTTTAGAACATTTTAAGAATTGCGTGTATGTCAGGTACAGCAGTTTTTCCTACACCTGTAAAGCCTTTATATTAATAGAGTACGGTATGCGTGATAATTTAATTAAAATCCATTTATAAATAAAGTAAATCGTTGTCATTAATGTAAAATAATTTTAAAAGACTTTATAATTAATAATGTCAAATAAAATAAAAGAGTAATCAAAGTAATTTTTTTCTTTATGACAATTAAATTTATATTCAAAATGTTAAAATAAATAAACCGTCGAATAAAAAATGAAAACGAAAAATGATCGATTAAAGATCAATTGGGACAATATATTATACTTTTTAAGCTTTAATTTTTACTATCATTTATTTAACAATATTCATAGTGCAGCGCCAATGACAGTACTACGAAATACAGTCGTACTATTAAATTGCAAGAAAATAAAAACAACTAGTATATTTTTCAAAGGTAATCTTAAAATAGTTATTTGAAGTACACCCGTCTGTTATATTTTGTTAGTTTTAAATGAAAACTAGTGGCGTTGAATTTCCGAGAATTTTTACGTAAAAAATAAAATAGATTTTATTGTTCCTAATGAATTTCCAACAAATGTCATATACTTTTTTTATTTTTTTTTTTTATTTATTAATTCTATTTAATTGTATATATGTAATAAAAAATTAAAAATTATTTATTAATTATTTTTAAATATTATACAAAAAGAATGAACATCCAAATGAAATTGCATTTTTTTGAGAAAATTTTTCTTTTCAAATTTTTACAAAAATATGATATTTTACTTTATTTTTTTAGATGAATTATAAATTTTTAAAAATGTATATCAATAAAAAACATGAAATGAAAAAAAAAAAGATATATTTTTCATGTATTAAGAATATTTTTTAATAAAATAGTAATAATACAAATAACAGCTATGTGTCCAGCCAATAAATGCTCAAAAATTCCAGAAACTTTTGAGCACTATCTCTTATATTATACGTACATTAAATGAATATATATAATATAATATCTGTACATCAATGTCTTTATATCAAATTTCTATATGAAAATATTTTAAAATTTGTATGGTTCCTAAAATAAAGTGATAAATCCTAACAAATGGGACATGTTAAATGGTTTGGCATATTAATAATTATTCAATCAACTGCAACATCAATCGTAAACTACGTTTTATGGAAATGTTATATGACAATGATTTAAATGTATTAAGACATTCGTATTTTGTAAAAATAAACATTTTATAATTTAGTAAGATCAGGTTCTGTAATAATTAGTATCGTTTTTTTAACGTGCTATTTGCTTTGTATTTTCGAAATACTTTTCTCTTTTTTGCGCGAACAGCGTTTGTATATTTAAATTTATTTACAGTTATGTAGTCGCCTAAAGCAAGATGTACATTCTTTGTATAAAACTTTGTCATCAATTTAGTTTAATTATAAATGCGTGAAATTTTAATTATATATTTATGCAACCAAATATAATTATAACACACATTCAGTCTATAATATATAAAACATATTCAACACAAATTTTACTTTGGTAAAAAGTAAAATCTTGATCAAATTCGTACTTTCATATTATAGGAAATTATAATGCTTGTATTAATTTATCCAATCCAGGAGAATCGTTCTTCAAGAAGTGGATTCTATTGAAAATGGAATTGGAGCTCCATCCTGGAGCTTAGCATTATGCCTTTTCTTCAGCTGGCTTGCGATTTTTGCAATAATGTGCCGTGGTGTTAAAAGCTCTGGAAAAGTTGCGTACTTTCTTGCTATTTTTCCTTACATTGTAATGATTATACTATTGATAAGAGCAGTTACGTTAGAAGGAGCAGTTAACGGTATTCTTTTCTTCATTACCCCTAAATGGAGTGCTCTTTTAAAACCAGCGGTGTGGTATGCAGCTATTACGCAGTGTTTCTTCTCTTTAGGAGTGTGTTTTGGACCAATTCTTGCTTACTCGTCCCTCAACAATTTTGCACACAAAGTTGATAGGTAACCAGATATGTGCACATTACAAATTTAAATTTCCTAAGTATAACATGCTAACAATTTTGTTTAATTTCAGAGATGTAATGATAGTCACAACTTTGGATACTTTTACAAGTTTGTTGGCTGGCTGCACAATTTTTGGAATTCTAGGAAATCTAGCACACGAATCCGGCTCGAGTGACATTTCCAAAGTAGTCAAAGGCGGCACCAGCTTAGCTTTCGTATCTTATCCAGATGCTTTATCCCGATTTGTTTGGGTCCCGCAATTGTTTTCAGTTCTATTCTTTTTTATGATGTTCGTTCTTGGCACTGGAAGTGCTATGGCTCTTTTCCAAGCAGCCAACGGCATCGTTGAAGACAAATATCCCCACATAAAGCAGTGGAAACGTGTTCTTTGCTTTGTCATTATCGGATTTTTAATTGGAATTTTATACATCACTCCTGTAAGTATGAAATCTATTCCGTACGGTGCGATACATGTATTAATATGTATTCCACTGATTAAACACGTGATTGCATGTAATAAAAGCATATTCAACATTAATCATATTAAATTTCATTTATTAAACTGCCTATTTAATAAATATTAATAAACGATCAATGATGTTTTATTACGATCTTTAAAATAGCTGAATACTACTGTAAATAATATTGTAAAATATAATCATATGTTTAATATATTCAGGGTGGTCAATGGTTTGTTACGTTAATGGATTATTACGGAGGAACTTTTGTAGCCATTGTAGTTGGAGTCGCCGAAATGATTACAGTATTTTGGATATACGGTCTTTATAATTTCTTAAACGACGTTGAATTTATGTTAGGAATAAGACCAGGGTTTTATTGGCGATTATGTTGGGTTTTTGTAACCCCTGTTCTCATGATTGTGATATTAATTTATACAATAGTAATTTATCAGCCACCAACATATAACGGTTCATTGTTTCCAAGCTACGCATACAGTTAGTATTCATCATAAGTATTTTATTATATTACCATATTATACTGGCATTCAGTATTAATATCATCCAATAATTGTACATAAAAGAATAATAATTTGTTTGTTTGTAATATTAGCTATTGGCTGGATAGTACTTGCTGTAGGAATATCACAAATTTTAATTTGGATGGTTTGTGAGATCTTGAAAATCAGAGCAACGAAGAAGTTATCATTTATAAACGTAAGAGAAATGTTGATGAAATGTTAAATTAATTTCAAATTGAGAATTTAACGTGATTCTATGTTTTGCTTGTAGAGTATAAAAGTTGCTTTTTCACCGTCAGAAGACAAATGGGGTCCAAGGGATAATAAAAAGCGAGAAGAATGGAAAGAATTTGTTGCGTACAAAAATTTTGGAAGACAAAGAACTTTAGTTGAAACATTCTTTAGGTAGATTGGTTTGAAAATGTTTTAT
>JABFOX010002825.1:0-11000 GCA_022817665.1 Axea sp. ZL-2020 | reverse complement strand
AATATATTTGCGAAATTGTTTTATTACTCATCTCTTATGTCTCTGAATATTGTACAGTAATTAAATACTACAATTACATACTACTTTTATACAACAATTTTTTTCGATAAAAAATGTTAGAAACAATTTTTTTTAATAAACAATATACTGATTTTCTTGAATACCCAATTAAGTATTTGGTAAATACTCTATAATATTGATGATTTTATTTAGCTCGTTAATAATTGATTTCACATCTTTTTTACGTGATACTTTTGAGATTTTATCAAACAGCATAATTTGTAAAAATGTAAACGAACACATACCTTGTGTTTTCCCTTTATAAAGTAATTTAAATATTTTTGTATAAATTTGACTATTTTCTGTTTCGTATTATTTTAATCTTTTAAAGATTTTATGCTTTTTGGATTTTAAAATTTTACCCAAAAATATCAGTTTTGTAAAATATTTTGCAGCAAATAATCTTCATTTATTATCACATACGGTAATACAACATGTATCCAATTAATATATTTTAAATCATTATAACGTGTCATAATAGCGAATATAATTTGACTTGATTTTTTGTACATTTTTATATTTCAACAAAATGTTATACCTATAACTAAAACTGTCTTGTTGCTTCTTACGATTGAGTTACTTTAGACCGTTAATAATGAAATTTTGGATTTTTATATGAAAAATATAGAAAATTCTTTTATAAACTAACGATTTCGAAATACATTAAAATCTTTTCATAAAGTAAATAACCATTTCACATTAATGACCGGAATTTAATGGATCATTTTAATTTCTTCAAGTTTTAATCGTTGGTTAATAATGATAAATTAAGTTTATATTAACCTTCATAATTTATAATTGGACAATACTTTGTTACAATTAATTCTTAATAATATTAATGAGATAACACTGAATAAATTACAAATATAGGAAAATGGAGCAATAATGAATATTTCATACAGCCATAGATATGTCAGCTTTAAACAGAATATATTGAAATTTACATCTATTTATCGAATAATTTACTTAAATCATTTATTGTTACTTATAAAATAATTATTGAAAAAAACATTATTTACAATAGTGATTATTCATAGTTTTAATGATAAATACAAAAAGAAAATAATTACCAGGAAAATGATAGTGTATCTCATAAAACTAATACGTTTATATAAAACAAATTCCTATTATTATCAAAAATATAAAAAATTTTAGAATTTTTGGGAAAGACATAATTGCATAAGTAAGAAACAAATATATGTAATAATATATGTATATGTAAATATGTATACAAATAAATTTACTGAACACTTATTTGAATAGTTAAATGTTAAAAATGGTATAACATCTAAATTAGTACTAAAATTACAAATTAGTGCAAAAAATATTTCATTATTTCTTATATTAATTTTATAATTACAGCAGTACTTGAATTGCAGCATATTGTAAAATCCAACATTACTATTTACATTTAGCCACTCCTGTAAGGTCCATTGTGACAGTATGAGATTAAATGATTTATTAAATTTACAATCACAAAATCATAACAACTATGTTTAAATTTCATTATTTATTAATTATTTCATCAATTTTGACGACAACTCTATTTAATTATTAACTTAAATAAATATTTAAAATTAGAACATGATGAACAAAAAAAATCAACTCTTAGGAGGATGGGAGATTAAAAGATTATGATAGAAACTTCAGCAATAAAAAACTAAATTAAAAATAAAACGTTTAAAAATTGTTTGGAGTTCCTCATGAGCATAAGAAAATAATTTATCATGTTACAACAAATAATAAATTAAATAAAATACATTTTTAAGTACAAAATTTATTTAAATGGTAATCAAATTACTTAAAAATCATGATGAATTTTATAACATAAAAAAAATATAAAAAAAATCACAGAAAAGAAACTTTATATTTTGTTCATTTCGGTTAGATATTAATGATTAACATTATTATATTATAATATAATATATTATATTATAATAATTAATTAACATTAATTTTAAAACGAATATTGAATAAATATTTGTAAATAAATAAGTATAAACACTGCAAAAATGTTGTATGATAGTTACAACGAACATTTGATATATATCATCATTCGATTCGATTGATGATGTTGAATGTCGTATAATACTGTGTAAAACATAAGATGATGTTATATAATTTATGATTATAAATAACGAACGCTTACTTAAATTACCTAAATGAAATTTAGAGTAATTATAACAACGAATAAACAATATATTCTATTTATAAAAAGATAAGTCTCATTATAATGTCTATTTTCGGATCAAGCTCATATAAGTAATTAAAAAATGATGACAATAAAAAGTTCATAAATAAGAGACTGTAAAAGAAATACAAGGATGCTATAAGCAATAAGATATATTAATGAAGGGTTACAAGACTAACAGTACATAATTAAAAGTGTACAGTGGCGTATAATTAAATTATAAATTGTTGTAAACAAAATAATACATTGTATGATGAAATAACGAGTCTAGTAACTTATTGATAAAATCTGATATTAAATGATAGGTATAAAATTTTAAATAATTAAAAGATTCAAATTAAAACATAAGATTAGAACAAGAGCGCAAAAGCAGATTTAAAAATCTAAAATCCTTCTAAAAATTGTAATTATTTTCTGAGAAAATACACTGTGCGCGAGAAAAAGAACTACCTTAACTACAATAAGAACTTGTTGATTTTCAAATTGTCATAATTTTGTCAAATTACAACGTAAATCTTATTTTTTTAATTACATATTAAACCTTCAACTACAAACAAATTCCAAGAAATTCTTTCACAATATTAATATATATGAAATTGCTATATTTTTTGTTAAAGAAGTGACTCTGGTTTTCATGTAACGCCTTCTAGAAATATTAGTGGAATTGACAAAGAAATCTAAAAACCTTAAAGCTGAAGGTTCAGTTTTTATTTATTTTTGTTTGTCTAAAAAATAAGGTAATACATTGCAGTTTGACGGACTTATGACAGTTTCAAATAGAAAAATTTTTATCGAAGTCCAAGTGGATCTCTTTTGTATCGAACGTATGGAATTAGTTTTTGAAGTGTATAGTACTCTGAGAATTTAGATTAAAAAAAAAAACAACAAACATATGTCATTATTACTGCTTTATAGATAACTATTTTATCTATTCATTTGAAAGTTTTTCATTCTTTATATTTTATAACAAATATTATAAATGATTTGAGGAAAAATGTATTACTTTAATCCTGTATCCAGGAATAATAGTAAAAGCATTTTTCCTTCAAAGAAGCATTTTTTAAAATCATCATATAAGCTATTGCATGTTGCAATTTTATATTTTTATAAATTGTTCAATATTTTATCTCTGAATTTTTCGTCACATTTGTTTTTTTTCTTGCGATTATTAGTAAAAGTTTATTAATAAATTAAGCATAATTTAATGTATGTTCTTCCTAAAAAGGAAGATAAATTATATGTATACAATGTTATACATATAATATGCTTTAAGTTAAAAATTTATAAAAATTAAAATATAAAAATACAGTATATTAGAGAAATATACTTTGTTTTTATTTATTCCATCTTATCTGGAATAATCATTTTCTATAAATACTTAAAGTAACAGACTTACTGTTATCAGAAATTGGATTTGATGAAGAGAAGTCATTTCGCATGATATCACTTGCAACAGCCGCGCTTAGCTTGAAACTGCAGTCTTCCAAAAGTACGTAGCACAGTAAAAGCCGTGCCACCATCATCCTAAAATATTTAAATTTCAATTATGATTAGATTGATCAATTTTGTACAGTATAATTATTTTATATTGTGCGATGAATTATGCTTTCAGATAAATTAAAATTTATTTAAAAATTTCATAACATTAATTGTAACATTATTATTATATATATAATTCACATTAAGTATGTTTAATTTACCTAAATATTTTATGATCTTAATTAAAATTTAAAAAATTTAATTATGTTTTCATTTTACTCATCTTTAACAAAATGCATTATATGTATTTTACTTGAACTATCCAAACTCAAACTAGACTCTTTCAACATTAACCTGGAAAAGTGAAACGTTTGGCTGAAATTGGCAGAAACTTTAAATGCTAATTATAATATTTATAGACACAGAAATGTAAATTTTAAGATTAAGTTTATTGCCTTTTGTTAATGTGATTTCTTGAAAGATATTTTAGCAAAGTGAAATAAAAAAATCAATTAGAATAATAAGTAAATAAAATTAGTTATATACAGGATTTAAAAAATACTCCATAAAAAACATGTAAATCTTCAAGAAACATGCAATATATACATTTAAAAAAAAATTAAGAAAAATATATTATAGTTGATAAATATTCTCATACGAAAAACGTATCTCTTCTAATTTTATTAAATTGACGCAAAATACAGGAAAAGAAAATCTATTCAGTTACACTTGAACTTAAAAAAACTATTCAATTACTATTGTCTGACAAATTGTTCCTTAGATCTTTTAACTCTCCTAACCTCACGAATGATTGAAGTAAATATGATTGGAAATTGTGAATATTAAATATACATAAAATACAAAACCTTATGTTTTTAAAAATCACATGGAGTTTAAATATAGTAATGTCCAAAATATATGTAATTAAAGGTCAATCACGCAGAATATGTTATATATATGTATGAAATGCAATTCAAAAATAACGAAAATATTCGTTTTTCTTAAAAAATCTTTATTTATTCATCAGTATCAACACTGTCCTCTTCAAAGTAATCCTCTTCAGATATAATACACTTGTGCTAGAGCTTTTACCAATTTTTGGAGCACATCTGGAACTTACTTTTCGGTATACCTTTTAGTTTCTTCAGCGATGCTGTTGTTACCTCATCAATGTTGTCAAAATGTTGCTTTTTTATGGTTTTCTTCAGCACTGGGAATAGAAAAAAGTCGCAGAGGTTTGTCCGACGAATATAGTGGCTGAGGTAACATAACAATTTTGATTTTTGCCAAAAAATTGCCGCTGTTTTTGGTCGAAATTCATCAATTTTATAATGTAAACAACCAAAAAATTGGTTGGCATAATCCAAATAATATACTGACTTCATCAGCGAATCTCTGAATCAGTGATTTTCCTGAATCACTTTCTTCACTTCGTCGACATTGTCAGCGATTATTAACGTGCTAGGAGTCCAGGGCAGTCGTCATCTTCAATGTTTGTACTACATGGAAAATCTTGTCTTACTCATAATAAATTCGTATGAAGCCACATTCAACATTTCAAATAGTTTGTCGCAATTTATTCCATTTTTCAATTAAAAATTTTATACCAAAATTTTTAATTTATCTTTTTTAAAAAAATCACCAAGCATACCAAAACACATCTAACCTTTTCAACTGTCAACAATGAATTAAACATTCAAAACAGCTGGAAACAACAATACAAATAAGAAACATGTGTATCAACAAACTAACAAAATTTTAACAACAAATAAAAAAATTCTCGTTATTTTTGGGCCATACTATGTGTATATATATATATATATCAAAATATCGTAAAGAATTGGTTTTGTACCTAGCTGACTGAATTTTATGCAGAAAGAATTTGTAAATTATTGAAACGCTATGGAAAATAGTTGAATTTAAATGACCTTTGTATCTAAAAATAGTAAAAAACTGTAGGATTAAGATTTGATATAATAAAATATTTTCTATCCAGATTCTGTATTTACAGTTAAACAGAGGTTATTTTCCGAATAGTTCTTGTATAATCTATTTAATTGCTTATAGAATTCTTAAATAATTTATACATATATTTATATAAATAACATCCACACAAAGTACATGAAGCAAAGACATGTGCAATTTAAAACTTGTAAAAAAAACATACTAACATCCAGATTGATACGCATATTATATAAAAAATATAAATATCTTGAAAATAAGGTATTCATTATAAAATGAATAGAAAATTCATTGTGACAAAAATTGCTAACCATACTAAGGAAAAAAGAGTATTCCCGTGTTTTTAGCAATTACGTCAAAATTCGTATGATTTCCATTACTGCACTAGTAGTAGAATTTTTCCGCAAAATTTTAACCATGAATGGATGATGTAGTTCTTGTCAAAATACCTTAATTATTTCACAATATGGAATTATATCAAGCTGAAGGTAACTGCAATAAAGTTAATGGCCTTTCTGTAGCAACTCAGTTTGTCCACAGTTTGAGTTACGACAAATTTAGTCAAGTTGAAATATTTTGTAGTAATATATTTTGTAATAATATATTACACATTATTACGTATTACAATAACATTAATATATTTTTTAATAATATCATGAAATATTATAATTGGATTATTTCTTTACCTCTTAAAGCTTAAGACGATAATAATATTTTTGATTTTTCAAATAACTTTTGGTTAGTTTAATAAACGAGTCATTCTAGATGTGAGGAACGCTTTTAACTCGACAAGATGGGAGGATAAACTGCGGGCGATGGGCAGAGATTTCGACGTTCCAAGGTATCTCCTTCACATTCCGAGCGACTACTTCCAGGATCGCATCATGACATGCCAAACATTGACAGCCCCTCGAAATGCGGATATCACAACATGAGTTGCTCAGGAATTGATTCGCAGACTTAGTCTCTGGAACAACTCCTACGACGGGATCCTTCGTAAGGAGATGTCAGAAGAATCGATCCTTATGAATTATACCAATGATACAGTTGCCGTTATACAGGCGCGCAGCGTATAGGAACTTCAGTGGAAGTTGAACTAGGTACTGTGGCACGTACATTTCTAATTAGACAAATCTTACCATGGAAGAAACAGATACCCACGAAATATTTGTGAGTTGATACGTTGGATAGCTGTACGAAACTAACTATTTAGTATCAACTATTAAGTTTTAGGGAGTACATTAGAACTATGAGCGACATTGAGTCGGTTAATGACCCGTGATTACTCGTGTTTACTTTCCATCATGTTTTACAGTATTAAAATACGGATGAACACGCTCTTGAGGAAAAAACACAAGAGTCATTTGGACATAATACAATGACGTTCAAAGCGGAAAATGATTTACTACCAGTAAGATGATATAGGTGTACAAGCAAGTTTGCGAAGTTCCATGTACCCCCTTGCTGGAAATCTATCCATACAGATGGCTTCAGAAATTGCAAAAAAAACGGATAGCACGACTCATTACGAAATTAACTTAGTGTCACAACCGTTCTCATGACGATATCGATTATTAACTGACTCAATTTTTGACTGATCATGGATACTTTCCTGAGCTTATCTGCCTAGATGGGGAAGACTGGAAGTCCATTGTATCTGTACTATCTAGCGCAGTACAATAACGTGCTCCACATTTTCTTCATGTACGAAAAGTACCAGCAACTTAGATGGCGTTTCGAGACCGTGGTCGGAATTGTGTCACTTGACACCTTCACATAAGTGATATTATCTGACCCCAAGCAATGGAAGTAGATAGCCAAGTTCGTGCGTGACGTACTTTCTCCGAAGAAATGAAAATAAAGGCAGCTCTTGAATCTTTGATAGAGCACCGAATGATTAGATCAAAGATCAAGAGTAGATTTTCTAAGCCCATAGACAAAGACGCCATCTTAAAATAATATAAAAGCAGGTTTCGAAATGGACAATCGAGTGTCATGGTTTTGTGGTTTTTTAATTGGGAAAAGTTCAACATAACGTGGAGAATTGTGCAAGCGTATGATATTCAAGAGAATTTTTCAATGCATCACGATAAAAGCAAAATAAAAAATATTATTATTGCTGCTGTTATTGTTATTATTATCATTGTCACTTTTCTTAATGTATATAAATTATATTAGCAATTTTTTAGTTTTTAAATAAATTACAGAAAATAAGTTTCATACATAAGTATGAAACTCGTTTATAAAAACGAGTTCCCTCTTGAAATTTATGATTTTATTTTATTGAGTTACATTTTTTAAATTAATATTTTGAATTTATGTCACTTTTACAATTTTATTAAATTACCTGCTAATTGAAACAATTTATACATTATTTAATTACAATATGTCTAATGAATAATTAGCAGTAAGGTGAATATATACATTTTTATACTTATTATTTAATAGTCCATTTATTTAATCGTAATAACTCGCAATATTATAATTAACATTGGCTTTATTATAGCACAATGGTGATACATTAGGTTACGTGTAAAGGAGTGAAACTCATTAACATTGTGAAAAGCTTTCAAATGATACTAATTAATGGTGGATTAAGGTGTAATAATTCAACTGTGGTAAGCAAATTAGGCCGAAGTGTCATCTGGTATTCTCTGTGTGAGATTGATATTTGTTCAGATTTAAAGGTTTGTAAATGAATTGTTCCATATAATCATGTCACAGTTGCATAGAATGTATGTTTTGTCTTCTTTTAACTACTTTTGTCTTCACTTAAAATGCATTACTATAAAATGATAGAATAAACAAATAAATTGAAAATATTTTTTACTTAGTAAAGACGGACGAATATCAAAATCGAAAGTAATAAAATTGAAATATCTATTATTAATTTTCTATTTCGGCAAAATATTTATTATTATCGTTTCTTTTAATGTTTCTACTTTATATTATACATAATTTCACAAAATTTTGTTTAATCATAACGCAGGAAATATTATTTCATAATAATACTTATATAATAAATAAATTATAAATTATATTACTTAGGAAGAAATATATTCAATTAAATAGATAATCTACATGTACAAAACAGATAATTTAAATATTACCTCGTTTTAATTAACTTAAATATAACTTTAACAAATTATAAGTTTCGAAATAACTTATATTTATTTTTGTAAATAGTGTTATATACCTTGATTTGAGGTTAATATCGACAAGGGTTCATATTCCACAATAAACTTCACATCACTTTATTTATTTCACAACTTATTTATTTAATTAAACTTGCAGTTAGATTTCGCACAAATATTGATTCTTCGTTAACGACAAAATACAGAATTATTCGATTTGTGGTTTACGCCTCGCGATCAACGACAAATAAGGGAGATCCTATAGAACTGAACTGTCCCAAGTGGGTCCGAAAATTGAATTGTACTTAATAAATGTCGAAGATGAATTGAAATAAACGACTAATTATTTCTTCTTCACGAGGCGTCGTTTCCCCAGAAGAGGTACCTCTAAATTTTGCGGATTAAGGAGTTTCGATGGGAACGAATGCATTCCCACGTTGACAAAATGCAACATTCGCGAGTTGCAGTTTATCTCAAGTTTACTTGTACTCAAGTGTTCGAGTATAAAATTTTGTGAGAAAGATTCCATTTTCCGTGAAAATATTTATACGAATTTATTTTAGAGCTTATTTAGCGGACGTAACAATAGCTTTTCTGAATTAGTCAAATCGATTAGCCAAATATTTTTAAATGCTATTTATAAAATTAAAAAATTTCGTAAAGCCTTTGTTGAGGCAATAATCCGAATATTACATTTTATATTACTCTTTACTCTTTTTTAAAATATAAAGATTTTCTGTAGACAGAATCAAAAAAATTTTAATGACACAAGCAAGCGATAATTTACTATTAAAAAGATTTTTAAACAAAAATTTGCAGCAAAAAATAGTGAAGAAATGGTAGTTACAAATAAAAGCATCTGAAAATAAAAATATTCTCAAACGATTGAGTCAAGTTATCGATACACAAATAATTCATCATGCTAACAGGAAAACACAAAATATGCACTACACATTCACTAACTCATACACTTCATTGATTTTTTCAAGAACTTTTTTTGATTCCCGAAAAAAATGACTTCATAAAGTAAATGTTTAGAATCGAGAAATCTATCGGTTAAAAATATCTTCCTCTTAAGTTTTACAAACTCTGGCTTATTAGGTCAATTTACAAAGTTTCACAGTTAATGAAAAGTAACTTTCAGGTCATCCTTATCTTTCAGATCAGCGACGTTACAGTGGAAATAAGATAAGATCTGCTGACTTTGATAATGAACCAACTATTATTGTTTTTAGCTACTCGAAAACTTTTCTAAGAACCTCAAAACACCTTAAATTATACTTATTTAATTTAAATCAGGCATGGTTTAAAGAAGAAATAGTCCCTTTGCCTACAGTATTTTATATCCTTGTTATTCTTATGATCGAAAAACAGGTAATTCACTTCTACTAATGTTACATTAAAACCGGTATGAACCCTTCTCAGGTAACTTCGAAGTTGTTGCACGTAAACACTTCTATTTCTCTTCCATAAAGAATTCTAAATTTTAAAATTGTTACAATATTTTTCCCGTTAACTTTGTGCAAAACAATCTTGATGTGTTTGGTCAATATTTCTTAGAATAATAGGAAATGTTAATCCTCTATAAAAATGAAAAAGTGAAGTACGCATCAATCCGCTGATATCATTTATCATATTTGTTCATAGTCGTTCCTTAAGACTTTTGAGATATCTGATATGTCAGGTATCTATAAGAGAAATTAGTATTATTTCGGTGCAGTTCTAATCAATAGTAAGAGAGAGTTAAAGATTTCTAAATATTTTAACAATGTGACATCAGTAAGTTGGCGTCCCGTGTCACGAGCAAGTGTAATAACAGAAGTTTTGTCTAAAGACAATTGTGGTTCTGAAAAGGGTCGGTGTGGGTTTTAAGGAATGATCCAATAGGCAATGCGGTTGGACTTTATTTTTTAACGATGATTTCTCGGTTTTAAGGTCGATATGAATTGGTTTTAACGGAACCGTGACCTGTCAGAATCCGAATCGCATTGGTCAGTTCATCAAGCAGGGGTGTTGGAGATCGCATTTCAGAGGACGGGAGTCGCGTTTCGTAATAAACGATTTCGATGGAGGAGAATTCGCAATTGCCGGTTTGATTTTGTATTCAAAATTCGATGTAGTAGAAGGTTTCGGCGGACAAATCCCGACGGTACACATTTCGATGGTGTGTCGTT
>JABFOX010002824.1:0-11001 GCA_022817665.1 Axea sp. ZL-2020 | reverse complement strand
AAAAACTATTTTTACAGACAGCGCCGTACACGAAGCGGGTAATTTTATCGTTTCTACCTAAAAAATATCATACCCCATAAATATAATTCACCTTTCTATGTACTATGCAAGTATACGCGATAAATCCGATTAACAAAATAAAGTTAATTATAACGATTTACCGGTGAAATCGTAGAAAAGAAACTGAGAAGTGAAACCGATCGGTTTGTTTTCCACAGAGGAGTAACTTCGCTTATCAGTAATGCATGTCTTGCATAATAAATGGTAGCTCTACAAATCACGCCGCAATATTGAATTAAAGTGCGTTATAACTTGTCAATTTTAATTTTGCACGAGCGTCTGATTGAATCAATGTTTATTTGAATACAGTCGAGTTTAGTTGGGTTGAAAACGTGCGAGATGATGGATGCAGTTGATCTTAACCTTAAGTCACGAATTGACACAGTTTCATTAGATAAACGGCCTTCCCTGCGCTTCGCCTCGAATCGATTACCGGTCAACAGAATATTAATCATTCGACACGGAGATCAACTTTTATACGCATAGATATAACATTCCTTTCCAAAAAAGGACATTCGGGCTCGTTCAATGCACGTTATTTCACCTTTAAAAATAAATAAATCACCTTGATTCGAAGGTGTTTAATTTTTTGTCGCGGCAATAATTACGATTAATTTTATCACACGTCAAACAAGCTGCGTCCAACGTTCGTGAGATAAAAATAATTTATTTTTACGAGAAGGCGTGTTTACGTATGTAAATTGACATTAGCGCATTTCGATTTGCAACTTATTTGAACGAACAATTAACTCGGCTCAATTTTAAGTTAATCTTGCGTCTGAGATTTTCTTGCTTTTTATGTTAGGTATTTTGACGTATTGCAATTAACTATAATTCTGTATTTACGGCGCTGAGGTTTGGCTGAAATGTATTGACAGAAAAGACAACAGCGACACAACACAAACATCGCGCGATAACGGTAGTTACCGATATTGTGTCCTATTCAGTTGGTCAATACATTTCAGGAACAACAGAAAGTTCAATACATATAGATTTTGCTATCGTAGCAAATTCGTGTTATATTGAATTATGGTTGAATTTTATTTATAACTTTAATTTCTGCTAAATGTATAAATGTGCCTATGTTTGTGATGTTAATAAAAGCAAGGTAGAATCCTCAGAGTAACACGAAGATATATAAATATATTAATTCTACTACCCTAGTCGTATTATAAAAACATTCTTTTTATGTGCAAATAAATAAATATCATAACTGAAAATAAAACCTATTCAAACTAATAAGGCTGCTTGTTTAAATACGCGATAGGACTTTTTTACTTATTTTTCTTTACATAATTGTTTTCTTATAATTCCGTGATTGTTTTATTTCGTTATAGATACAACATCTGTATAAATAAAAGTTTGTTTAAATTGAATAACATTTCACGCAATAAAAGATTACATATCATTTTCATTCAATGCAATTGTTACGTAAATAAAATGTAGCAAATAATTAATTTATAGTAATTTAATAATCACAAGGTTGTTGGTCATTTCAAAAGATCAATTCTTGGTTTTAAATTCGAGAAATAATTTTCTCGTGCCATTACTAGATAATACGCTAAAGATTTTATTAATGTAACACAGCTGATTACGTTGGTATATCTGTGTGACAATTCACAATCAGAGGTAAAGTGGCTTTGTACTTTTATGTCATAAACGTTTCTCATGTTTTTAATTGTTTTATTTTACTTGCCATAAATCAAATAATAGTTCAAATTCAACACTTTTTGAAAATCTGACATGATTACTATTGACATACGTTTCAATCAACAGAGTATCTTAATATCCAAATTTTATATACCAAAGTTATTTATCCGCACACCATCAAACTGTTATATTTCTACATAATACTATTTTATAAGATAAGAAAAAAAAATCACGAAACAAAAAAATGAATAATCAAAGTCGGAAAATAATTATACAAACTATCTACTGATATAAAGAAGTACATAAAGAAACATTTGTAAAATTCTTGTATACTTATGGTAAAAGTTACATATGCATGAAAAAAACTAAAAATACTGTAATAAAAAAAACGATTTACATTTTTAAATATTTCAACAAATGTGTTTTTTTATTTTAATTCGTAATAAATTCCATTGCGAAATTTTTATTTAATTATTTATTATTATATTTTTATAACTTTAGACATAAACATGCATTCAATAAATCCTTAGAAAAGGTATGATATGGTATTTGTATCATCTAAAATGATTTACTTTTAGTTAAGCACTAAACCACAACTTCAATTACAATTTTAGTTATATCTATCACATGGTTGATTATGTTGAAAAACAAATAAAAATTTACCCAAAATTAATTTGCCTTCCTCTCTTTTTCTACGAAATTATTAAACACCCCTTGAACTTTAAGTATTAAAGTACTAACAAATAACACTCGGTTATTTTATTACTTCCGATTTTGTTATATATTATAAGCATGAAATTTTGCTATATATTATAAGCACAGTGTCGAAATAACGCTATATATTTAATTAAATTTAATAATTAATTAATTTTATTATTATAAAAGAATAATGCAATTAACAACATAGTTTTGTGTTGAATTTGTAAAGTGCAATGATTTCTAATAGCCAGTAATTTCTCGGATTCTGATTTAAATTATTGAGAAAACTTGTTGGACAATAAGGTAGAATCATTGCTATAAAAACAGGATATATTAAAATTCAAAATCAATGTAAAAAACTTACTGTTATAACAATTTAACATATTCATAATACATACATTTTTATTCGTATCACTAATAAAGTATTTGTATAAAGTCTATGTCGATAAGGATCTTTTTTAGAACGATTTTATATCTACAGAAACTCATATATATATATATCTTTTAATTTAATCGATATACACCTTATCACAATCATTATACAGAATTATATAAACTATTTATTTCATTTTCTATTATTAATAACTATTAAATTTTTGTGAAAAAATGTTCTCATTTTCCCCTTTGATCTAAAAAACACGCGGTATTTATAATTAAACATAAATGTAATGAAGTAAAGATGTATATATTTATATATAATTTGTTTTATTTTATATTTATATTATATGTTTATTTATATGTAATTTACTCAATTAAAATAAACATATAATTATTGTGTGATTTCTTTTTAAAAATATTATACAATTCATTTTTTTTTCTCAATATAGAATTAATGAACAGTATGACAAAAATATAATAACAATTGGCCACTAATTAGGTAAAAGTTTGGGACAATTCTAACAGTTAGAATGTCAGAACGGTTCAGACTTATGCTAAATGTTCGTTAAACTTGTAGTTAAAATGATACTAAAGTTATTATCAAACGTTTTTTAGAATAATAAAATTGAAATAAAATTTCTACTACTAAATCATCTTGTAATATATCATGATTAAAAGAACTCAATAAACATCAGATTTTAATACAGTATTAAAGAACATTTTTTATTTACGGTATATTATAATTATAATATAAGTCAAGATGGCTCAGTAGAAAAAAACTGAAGACTGAATTAAATCTTTTCGTACATGAATTTGAGTAGAAGTAAATGTAAAAAGAAACGTTAAACATATAAATTTAATAACTATATGTATAACAAAAATTTAATGTTAACCCTTTAACATTTGAAATAGCCTCTTCATTCTATGATTTTAAAACAATAAAACTGATTTATGTATTTCATAATTCTTTTTTATGCCTTCTAGAAATGCTGTTTTGAAATACCATATTCTATTTGACAAAGTTAAACTATCTTGAATACTATACTACAATATTGACGAAGTTTTCATAAGACATTTTTCTTGGCTTAAAATTTATTTTACATAATCAGAAATGTGTTTTTTTTGGTTTATTAAAAAAGTCTGAGCAATTAAGAGTTAAATAAATTGTATACCGAAAGAAATTAGCATTTTACTCTGTTACATTAAAATGTGAGAAAGGTAAATATGTATACCTGATTATTTAAATAATTTACAATTTCATTTACCATTTATCGCTAATAAAGCAAAATTGATTATTTTTTAATTAAGAATAACACTTAAATATTGTTTAATAACAAAGAAAATTCTATGTTATATATATTATATACTTGCTTCTATGCACAAAAATATCTGCAAAATATAATTGTTTATAAGATCTTAAAAGTTGCCAAGTAAAATTAATTCAAAAACTGTGTATAAGAAACAATTCAAGTATCGATTTGATTACCACATAATTGAGCGAAATTGTATTAACATGAACACCACAAGTTCGATATAAAAGCGAGCATTATATTTTGCGGGCAAAACATGCTCGAACAACGTTTACGTATGCTGGTACATAAACCACCGCTTACCAAATGGCGTGTACCTTGAGAAATGAATGAAAGTGGGTGAACTCACTTTTCTGGTAAACCGGTATTTATGTATTTAAGTGTATGAAAGGTTCACCTGTTTCTTGTTACGTTGCACCGTGCGTTATCACAATTCAAAAGAATGTGTCATTTTTGTTTCCGTGGTAAACTAAACTAGTATGTTCAATTTGCGTATACGAAAGTCATTTCAAAGTTATTTTAATAATGTCATTATGACCTGTGAAAATGTTTCGTAACAAACCTTTCTCTATGAGTAATACTATTTTAACCAGGGAAGTCAAATTCAACTTTTATTTAACTGTTATTCAAATTAGTTTAGATTAATTCAAATAATCATTGTTTAAATTTAATGGTTAAAGTGCAATAATTAACTGCTATATTGAATACATTCCGTACATAAATGTAAAATATATGAATTATTAAATAATTTCGATGTATATTCATACTTTATAATACAAATATGTTTAAATACAAATGTCTAATAATATTATAGTGTTAATAAATATTGCAGTAATGCCAACGTAGAAAATATATATTTATCTTCCAAATTGTAAAAATGTCAAACACATTTTTTCATTTGCACTAAAAATAATTCGTGAAACCCAAGTATTTTATCAAATGTTACGGAGGAACAACAATTACATTTACAATCAAGGAATAGATTATTAACATTTTTAAATAAAATGAATGACATTACTGACATTTTCGCAATCTTAATCTGCTTTACAATGCCGTAGCACTAACGTTAATTAAAATTTAACTGTATTCACACATGTTTCTACTTGATAAAATGTATACAGCAAGCAACGATAATTTAAATTTTTTCCACCTACATTTAAAATTGATTCAGGGGAATATCTTGCGGAGTAGTATTTATATTACTATTACTATTATTATTATTGTTGTTGTTATTGTTATCATACTCTCGACGTACTCAATTTTAACACGTCTGAGACCGGAACTGTTCTCAGTTTTTTCATGAAATTTGACCGCTAATGAGCTATACTTCCATAAAAAAAATGAAAGAATTAAGTGTATGTAATATTTATATTTTTATACAATTGTTAAAAATATATCTAAATTTCGAAAAATATATATATTAAAGTAAAATATCGAATTTTATTTTAAGTATTCAATGACGCAGGACTATTTCCAATAAATTTCACGATTTTAAACAGCATAATCAATCATGCTACTGACTTCCAATAATTTTTATTGATTTTTTTTGTCTTTATCTAAACAATTTTGTTATTAATTATTTATACATTTTAAAAACAATCTATTTTCGGACTGAAAATTTGCATTACATTTTTCCAAAATGAAAAAAAAAATTATAATCTAAAAAAGTATTAAAATATATTAAAAGCTGGTTATCGACCAAACACTTGTTTTCATACGGATATACATGTAATATACACATAATATAGTTTTACACACAGCAGTTTTAAGTACTAGTTCGGATGCCGGTGTAATGCATGTAATAAACTTATACTCGATAGATATTTCTCTGCGAGTTATATTCCGTTAGGGTCAAAAAATTCTACAATTGCAAACAATGGAATGTTCAATATTTCTGGTTTTTAAGATTGAAATTTTGATACGCAATAAACTTGTAAAATACAATACCAAGATATCTAATTTAATTATATAATATGTCAATCAAATTAAAAATACTAATATTGCATAATTAAACAACAATAATTGTCATATTCGATCTGATGATTCATATAAAAGATAACAAAATAACTCATTTGAGTTATATCGAAATAACTCAATTATAAAATCTTATTTATTAACAGTCAAATGAAATAAATAATTCTTGTTTAACATTAACTGTACACTGTATTATGTTAAAAAACCCTATAAATTAAGTTGTCTTAATGACAGACAAATTCACGCGATAAAATATCATTTACATAGATTATTTATTCCGAATATAATGTTTATACAACTTCATTAGTTTTCATTTATTTTAAAATTGTGGTTAAAGTATCCTTCAGTGTTCGTTTTGGAAAACAATTTGCATACGACAGGTTCGGATTGTATTTGAGTACAAGTGAAAAACAAACTACTTAATTATGTTATTTAACAGTAATTATGTTATTTAAAGTGATCAACTTTCAGGATAAAAAGGAGAGGGATGAAAAAGCTACCTTTGATTTTCATTTATCTGTTTTCTGTTATTCTGATTGCCATGTAACGAAGAATATCACGAATACATACTATAAATGAAGTATTTTTAAATTCGTATATTTTTATGACATGGAATTCGTCATTCACCGTGAATATTGATCAAACGGTGATGCATGCGAAAGTCTTATCGATTGACGATGCTACGTAACTCCAAAAAAACAGTGTTAGAAAATCTGACGAATTTATTCTAAAGCTATTGGTTGACTGAAAGATATTCCAAATCAAGGTCATTTGAACTATTGCGGAACACTGTAAGATCGCGGTAAGAGACACGATATAAAGTCCGATATGAAGTGCCAATTTGCAGTAAAAATTTTGTTTCGTGAAATTACTCAGCTTTAAAAATGACGTGAAAATATTTGAACTGAATAATTAACAATAAAAAATGGTATTACTGTAATTAAAAGGTACTCTTTGTTTAAAACTTTCGCCAGATTGATGCGTTTTATATAAATAAAATTCGAGTTTTTACCTTTCAGTTGTTAAATTCGTTCAAAAGCAACATTTGCAAACAACTGAAAAGGATTTGCTAACTAAAATTTATTCCGAACTAAATTTTTATTCTAATTAATAATTATTTACTTGTTCAATTAGCGGCTTTGATTAATTATCCTTTTCCTTCAGTAAAACGTGTTTTTTATATGTAATTAAATGCACAATTAAAATAGTTGTAAATTAACATGAATTGTTGATATACTTTTAAAATAAATCATATTATTGAATAAATTAAAGTTACTAGCTGTATCTTGAGATATGACACGACAAAACTAACTCATTCTTAAAGTTTGATTAATTTTTTATAGTGGTTCTTCTTCGTTGCTTCGTCATTTATACTTCGGAAACGCTCACAGTTCAATAGCAATTCATCATTTGATTGTCCGTAAACAAAGTGGGTTCGATAATTTTCTCACTTTGAATAAATCTTCAACTTTGTATATACATAACAGCCTTACAAATATTTCCATACTACCAAAAATAAAAATTCTATTATTATCAATGGTGTCTTTGACTTGAACTATTAATGTTTGATTTATGACGGTATAACATTTATGCTTTTATAAGATTAATAACGTCGTAAATATTACAGTAAAAATAATTGTTTTATTGTATGAAATAATTACGTATAAATTTTTTTACAAAAGGTTGTATTCAACAATAAAACAAAAACAATTTTTAGATTATAAGTCATACATCATTAATGAGATTTTTATTAATAAAGTTTTAACTTTCTGATGCAATGTTATTTGAATTTTATTAATGTAATTTTAATTATAATTACACATTTTTATGATCAATATAATAAATAAGAACAAATTACAAGATACATATTTCATATGAGTATTTGCTTAACAAAATTCAGTAATTGAATTATTGCATGCTGAGAGAAAATTTCGTATGAAATTTGTACCATTCAAAACAGATAGAAGAGGTAGTGGCAGATAGTAACTAATAAAAAAAAAAAATACAAATTACACAAAAAAGATACTATCTTGAAACTGTAACTAAAACACGAATAACCAATCATTTTTATTTTATGATCGAAAGTAACAATGAATCAAATTTGTATAATTCTGTGTTATTTCAAATATTTGTTTATTTTTTTTAATATATAGTTTTAAGTAAATGTAAAATATTCGCACTACATTTTATTTGCAAAAATATACGATATGATTTAAAATTGTAATATTTTTAAAGTTTGAACGGTTGAGTAAAGAGAAATAAACTGGAATTAAGACTTTTTTATGTTTGTTTTAAGAAACTCATCTTTACGTTAAAAAAACACATTTCTTCGACAAAAATAACATTTTTGTATCACAGTATTTCAAACATTGAAGCTATTACTTTAAGCGTGTATTTTAAATTAAATTTTCAAAATAATCTAGTAAACTAAAATTATTGAACAAATGTTAAACTGCATAATGTTTCAGAACTTAATTATTTCTTCACAGAATAAAATTTTTTTAGAGTTTTAAAATTGCGCAGTCTAGAGTTTAGTTTAGAGTTTTAAAATATCCTTTCCTTCCAAAAATTGTAACAAAAGTTCATGAAGCATCAACATAATATTTCAACTGTAATAAAACTATGAAAAATTGTATAATCCCATATACACAGTAAATCTTATTGAATCTCGTCTTAGATTCGTATTAAAGGAAACATGAACACAAATAACCAAATAAAATGTGTACAGTATTTTGTGCAAAATAATTTCAGTCGTTTTGTACATTACAAGTGTAACAGCGAATGTTATTTATTTCACACGTAAGATGAATTATTTTTAAATATAATGATTCAAAAATACCATAGATGTTGAAAAACAAACACATGTGGACCAAACTGTTTTATGATATCTTTGCTAATTTTATGATTAATCCGACAGACTAAACATACATATTATTATTCGCTGACACGATTTATAAGAAATGTATTTTATTTCTGAAATATTAATTTATTTAATTGCAAAATAATTAATCAACCAATTACTTGACATAGCAGTTTCAAGTCTATACACGTAAAGAAAACTACAAATAAAAATTATTATTTAAAACAATAACTTAAAAAATATAGTAAGATTGAAATTATCATAAAAGTACTAAATAATTCAAGAATAAATTCTCATTAATAAATATAAAAGATTGAAATGTATAATTCCTGTAATGCAATAAAAAACGGAAAAACATGATTTAACATTCACTAAACTCCACACAATTTACAGTTTTATATTACATTTCATTAATTAGAAATACAAGAAGTCTTCAATGCATGTGATATCTCAAGCTATTTTTTTAATACAATTTATTCTAAGGTATAAAATATGTATTGCGTATTATTTCAACCATATGTATTATAAAATTATATTTAAGGTACAGATTTTATCTTAAATTTTAATCATACTTATGCTTTCTTGTCTCGCATAATGATATGTAACTGAAATAATTTTTCAAAATGTCATTAAGTAGCCAAAAAGGTTAAGCCTTCTTACAACATTCTTAGTTGATTAATCAAAGCTAGAAAGATTTTCCTCAACCATGTTAAAAATATACCTAGAATTTAAGTACTCGAATAAATAAAATATCATCAACATATATTAAACTTATTTTAATATAATTTATCTGTAACCAATAGAAGTTCTTTATGTGTAACTTCATCAGTTGTTATAAAGACTTATTTAAATTTTTATTAGAATATCTTACTTTATTTATTGGAATTAATTTTATGTTTACTACAAAAAATATTATATAAAAAGTTAATTTAATTATGAATGATATTTAATACACAATTAGTACGTTAAGAAAATACAAAATAAAATACATGTCTCCAACAGAACTGAAAATCAAAGAAAAGTACGAAACTAGTTAAACACTCTTTTTTCGTAGAATTTTCTTTATATCATTTACAAAAATCTAACGATGTATTCATGAACAAGAAGTTTTTATCATATTTTGATAAGGCATTGACACAATATACCGATTGGTGGATAAATCAGAAAAATTTTCTGATGTTTCTCATTGACTGTGCTGATAAGATGACATTTCAAAACCTAATTCAACTTTTAAGTTGAAATAGAAACCAGTTCTTATTTCAAAATGCATTGCTACGAGAAATATGCATAATAAATTAATATTAATTATTAAATTAAAATAATAAAGCGATTGATAATTTCGCATCGATGAAGCCATCAATACAGCTTCAAAAATTCTTCGAATATTTTAAGATGACTATCAGCCAGTTGAAACTCAATCCAAGTAATACAAGATCAGAATAGGTGATAGTTGCACAGAGTAAATGAATACCTCTCATAAAAGAAACTTGTCAATTGTATAAACAAATATCATCCTCAACTTCTTTCACAAAGGATGCTGTCAAATAGCAAAATAACTTATTGCAATCCTTTACCAGCAAATAACTTTCTTTGTCCTAATTTATAAAAAGTACAATTTATTATCATATATAAAACTCCTTTTATATTAGTCCTATATAATTCTAATTAGAGTACCGTTATTTAAATACACTATTAGATCGACACCAGTATTTTAATTCAGTTTATATTTTTAAGAGTTAGAATTATCAATTCATAATAATTTCAGACATTACTTATTATTTCTATTCTAATTGAAGCGCTTTCTACAATTTTAATGTCTTCAAATCCTGAAAACAAATTCTTTTTTAATATTAATAATCATAAAATGTTCACTAACTCCTCATTATACGATTAACATAAAAACTCTGAATGAAATTATCAATTAATAACTATAGTTTTTTCTCTCAAAAATGTAATAGTTTTGGAAATTTATTAATCAAAGCAATTTCAAAATTTAGAAAGAATTTTTCAAGCGTATTGCTATGCATATTACACAATTTTAATTTGTCATTTCATTTATTCCAACCATTA